>CAXHLB010000653.1:0-42537 GCA_964017235.1 Sabellastarte sp. h YS-2021 | reverse complement strand
ATACTGAACTCAGTAATGGGACGTTTTCAAAAAATTAACCCCAAACCCCTAATCCTGCCAAAAAGGTACTTTCTAGTCATGCTATGTACTTAAGCAAGGTATGCATGGATCAGTCTTGATGAGAACAGTATGAAGCTGATGTAATAATCAAACTTGGCGCTGAAACCTGAGAGCCAGACCCAAAAATATGGTTTTCAGTTTTGTCGTGATTTTTTCAACAGGAAATCCCTACTAAAACCAAGTTTTGGCCTTCTGTAACCAAGTCATTGAGTCTGCAGACACTGTAATGGTATGAAACTCTTGGCTAGCCTCTGGAAGATTCCCTCTTGCTGCAACAACTGACTGTTTGTCCATACTGAACTCAGTAATGGACGTTTTCAAAAAAATTAACCCCAAACCCCTAATCCTGCCAAAAAGGTACTTTCTAGTCATGCTATGTACTTAAGCAAGGTATGCATGGATCAGTCTTGATGAGAACAGTATGAAGCTGATGTAATAATCAAACTTGGCGCTGAAACCTGAGAGCCAGACCCAAAAATATGGTTTTCAGTTTTTGTCGTGATTTTTTTCAACAGGAAATCCCTACTAAAACCAAGTTTTGGCCTTCTGTAACCAAGTCATTGAGTCTGCAGACACTGTAATGGTATGAAACTCTTGGCTAGCCTCTGGAAGATTCCCTCTTGCTGCAACAACTGACTGTTTGTCCATACTGAACTCAGTAATGGACGTTTTCAAAAAATTAACCCCAAACCCCTAATCCTGCCAAAAAGGTACTTTCTAGTCATGCTATGTACTTAAGCAAGGTATGCATGGATCAGTCTTGATGAGAACAGTATGAAGCTGATGTAATAATCAAACTTGGCGCTGAAACCTGAGAGCCAGACCCAAAAATATGGTTTTCAGTTTTTGTCGTGATTTTTTCAACAGGAAATCCCTACTAAAACCAAGTTTTGGCCTTCTGTAACCAAGTCATTGAGTCTGCAGACACTGTAATGGTATGAAACTCTTGGCTAGCCTCTGGAAGATTCCCTCTTGCTGCAACAACTGACTGTTTGTCCATACTGAACTCAGTAATGGACGTTTTCAAAAAATTAACCCCAAACCCCTAATCCTGCCAAAAAGGTACTTTCTAGTCATGCTATGTACTTAAGCAAGGTATGCATGGATCAGTCTTGATGAGAACAGTATGAAGCTGATGTAATAATCAAACTTGGCGCTGAAACCTGAGAGCCAGACCCAAAAATATGGTTTTCAGTTTTTGTCGTGATTTTTTCAACAGGAAATCCCTACTAAAACCAAGTTTTGGCCTTCTGTAACCAAGTCATTGAGTCTGCAGACACTGTAATGGTATGAAACTCTTGGCTAGCCTCTGGAAGATTCCCTCTTGCTGCAACAACTGACTGTTTGTCCATACTGAACTCAGTAATGGACGTTTTCAAAAAATTAACCCCAAACCCCTAATCCTGCCAAAAAGGTACTTTCTAGTCATGCTATGTACTTAAGCAAGGTATGCATGGATCAGTCTTGATGAGAACAGTATGAAGCTGATGTAATAATCAAACTTGGCGCTGAAACCTGAGAGCCAGACCCAAAAATATGGTTTTCAGTTTTTGTCGTGATTTTTTCAACAGGAAATCCCTACTAAAACCAAGTTTTGGCCTTCTGTAACCAAGTCATTGAGTCTGCAGACACTGTAATGGTATGAAACTCTTGGCTAGCCTCTGGAAGATTCCCTCTTGCTGCAACAACTGACTGTTTGTCCATACTGAACTCAGTAATGGACGTTTTCAAAAAATTAACCCCAAACCCCTAATCCTGCCAAAAAGGTACTTTCTAGTCATGCTATGTACTTAAGCAAGGTATGCATGGATCAGTCTTGATGAGAACAGTATGAAGCTGATGTAATAATCAAACTTGGCGCTGAAACCTGAGAGCCAGACCCAAAAATATGGTTTTCAGTTTTTGTCGTGATTTTTTCAACAGGAAATCCCTACTAAAACCAAGTTTTGGCCTTCTGTAACCAAGTCATTGAGTCTGCAGACACTGTAATGGTATGAAACTCTTGGCTAGCCTCTGGAAGATTCCCTCTTGCTGCAACAACTGACTGTTTGTCCATACTGAACTCAGTAATGGACGTTTTCAAAAAATTAACCCCAAACCCCTAATCCTGCCAAAAAGGTACTTTCTAGTCATGCTATGTACTTAAGCAAGGTATGCATGGATCAGTCTTGATGAGAACAGTATGAAGCTGATGTAATAATCAAACTTGGCGCTGAAACCTGAGAGCCAGACCCAAAAATATGGTTTTCAGTTTTTGTCGTGATTTTTTCAACAGGAAATCCCTACTAAAACCAAGTTTTGGCCTTCTGTAACCAAGTCATTGAGTCTGCAGACACTGTAATGGTATGAAACTCTTGGCTAGCCTCTGGAAGATTCCCTCTTGCTGCAACAACTGACTGTTTGTCCATACTGAACTCAGTAATGGACGTTTTCAAAAAATTAACCCCAAACCCCTAATCCTGCCAAAAAGGTACTTTCTAGTCATGCTATGTACTTAAGCAAGGTATGCATGGATCAGTCTTGATGAGAACAGTATGAAGCTGATGTAATAATCAAACTTGGCGCTGAAACCTGAGAGCCAGACCCAAAAATATGGTTTTCAGTTTTTGTCGTGATTTTTTCAACAGGAAATCCCTACTAAAACCAAGTTTTGGCCTTCTGTAACCAAGTCATTGAGTCTGCAGACACTGTAATGGTATGAAACTCTTGGCTAGCCTCTGGAAGATTCCCTCTTGCTGCAACAACTGACTGTTTGTCCATACTGAACTCAGTAATGGACGTTTTCAAAAAATTAACCCCAAACCCCTAATCCTGCCAAAAAGGTACTTTCTAGTCATGCTATGTACTTAAGCAAGGTATGCATGGATCAGTCTTGATGAGAACAGTATGAAGCTGATGTAATAATCAAACTTGGCGCTGAAACCTGAGAGCCAGACCCAAAAATATGGTTTTCAGTTTTTGTCGTGATTTTTTCAACAGGAAATCCCTACTAAAACCAAGTTTTGGCCTTCTGTAACCAAGTCATTGAGTCTGCAGACACTGTAATGGTATGAAACTCTTGGCTAGCCTCTGGAAGATTCCCTCTTGCTGCAACAACTGACTGTTTGTCCATACTGAACTCAGTAATGGACGTTTTCAAAAAATTAACCCCAAACCCCTAATCCTGCCAAAAAGGTACTTTCTAGTCATGCTATGTACTTAAGCAAGGTATGCATGGATCAGTCTTGATGAGAACAGTATGAAGCTGATGTAATAATCAAACTTGGCGCTGAAACCTGAGAGCCAGACCCAAAAATATGGTTTTCAGTTTTTGTCGTGATTTTTTCAACAGGAAATCCCTACTAAAACCAAGTTTTGGCCTTCTGTAACCAAGTCATTGAGTCTGCAGACACTGTAATGGTATGAAACTCTTGGCTAGCCTCTGGAAGATTCCCTCTTGCTGCAACAACTGACTGTTTGTCCATACTGAACTCAGTAATGGACGTTTTCAAAAAATTAACCCCAAACCCCTAATCCTGCCAAAAAGGTACTTTCTAGTCATGCTATGTACTTAAGCAAGGTATGCATGGATCAGTCTTGATGAGAACAGTATGAAGCTGATGTAATAATCAAACTTGGCGCTGAAACCTGAGAGCCAGACCCAAAAATATGGTTTTCAGTTTTTGTCGTGATTTTTTCAACAGGAAATCCCTACTAAAACCAAGTTTTGGCCTTCTGTAACCAAGTCATTGAGTCTGCAGACACTGTAATGGTATGAAACTCTTGGCTAGCCTCTGGAAGATTCCCTCTTGCTGCAACAACTGACTGTTTGTCCATACTGAACTCAGTAATGGACGTTTTCAAAAAATTAACCCCAAACCCCTAATCCTGCCAAAAAGGTACTTTCTAGTCATGCTATGTACTTAAGCAAGGTATGCATGGATCAGTCTTGATGAGAACAGTATGAAGCTGATGTAATAATCAAACTTGGCGCTGAAACCTGAGAGCCAGACCCAAAAATATGGTTTTCAGTTTTTGTCGTGATTTTTTCAACAGGAAATCCCTACTAAAACCAAGTTTTGGCCTTCTGTAACCAAGTCATTGAGTCTGCAGACACTGTAATGGTATGAAACTCTTGGCTAGCCCTCTGGAAGATTCCCTCTTGCTGCAACAACTGACTGTTTGTCCATACTGAACTCAGTAATGGACGTTTTCAAAAAATTAACCCCAAACCCCTAATCCTGCCAAAAAGGTACTTTCTAGTCATGCTATGTACTTAAGCAAGGTATGCATGGATCAGTCTTGATGAGAACAGTATGAAGCTGATGTAATAATCAAACTTGGCGCTGAAACCTGAGAGCCAGACCCAAAAATATGGTTTTCAGTTTTTGTCGTGATTTTTTCAACAGGAAATCCCTACTAAAACCAAGTTTTGGCCTTCTGTAACCAAGTCATTGAGTCTGCAGACACTGTAATGGTATGAAACTCTTGGCTAGCCTCTGGAAGATTCCCTCTTGCTGCAACAACTGACTGTTTGTCCATACTGAACTCAGTAATGGACGTTTTCAAAAAATTAACCCCAAACCCCTAATCCTGCCAAAAAGGTACTTTCTAGTCATGCTATGTACTTAAGCAAGGTATGCATGGATCAGTCTTGATGAGAACAGTATGAAGCTGATGTAATAATCAAACTTGGCGCTGAAACCTGAGAGCCAGACCCAAAAATATGGTTTTCAGTTTTTGTCGTGATTTTTTCAACAGGAAATCCCTACTAAAACCAAGTTTTGGCCTTCTGTAACCAAGTCATTGAGTCTGCAGACACTGTAATGGTATGAAACTCTTGGCTAGCCTCTGGAAGATTCCCTCTTGCTGCAACAACTGACTGTTTGTCCATACTGAACTCAGTAATGGACGTTTTCAAAAAATTAACCCCAAACCCCTAATCCTGCCAAAAAGGTACTTTCTAGTCATGCTATGTACTTAAGCAAGGTATGCATGGATCAGTCTTGATGAGAACAGTATGAAGCTGATGTAATAATCAAACTTGGCGCTGAAACCTGAGAGCCAGACCCAAAAATATGGTTTTCAGTTTTTGTCGTGATTTTTTCAACAGGAAATCCCTACTAAAACCAAGTTTTGGCCTTCTGTAACCAAGTCATTGAGTCTGCAGACACTGTAATGGTATGAAACTCTTGGCTAGCCTCTGGAAGATTCCCTCTTGCTGCAACAACTGACTGTTTGTCCATACTGAACTCAGTAATGGACGTTTTCAAAAAATTAACCCCAAACCCCTAATCCTGCCAAAAAGGTACTTTCTAGTCATGCTATGTACTTAAGCAAGGTATGCATGGATCAGTCTTGATGAGAACAGTATGAAGCTGATGTAATAATCAAACTTGGCGCTGAAACCTGAGAGCCAGACCCAAAAATATGGTTTTCAGTTTTTGTCGTGATTTTTTCAACAGGAAATCCCTACTAAAACCAAGTTTTGGCCTTCTGTAACCAAGTCATTGAGTCTGCAGACACTGTAATGGTATGAAACTCTTGGCTAGCCTCTGGAAGATTCCCTCTTGCTGCAACAACTGACTGTTTGTCCATACTGAACTCAGTAATGGACGTTTTCAAAAAATTAACCCCAAACCCCTAATCCTGCCAAAAAGGTACTTTCTAGTCATGCTATGTACTTAAGCAAGGTATGCATGGATCAGTCTTGATGAGAACAGTATGAAGCTGATGTAATAATCAAACTTGGCGCTGAAACCTGAGAGCCAGACCCAAAAATATGGTTTTCAGTTTTTGTCGTGATTTTTTCAACAGGAAATCCCTACTAAAACCAAGTTTTGGCCTTCTGTAACCAAGTCATTGAGTCTGCAGACACTGTAATGGTATGAAACTCTTGGCTAGCCTCTGGAAGATTCCCTCTTGCTGCAACAACTGACTGTTTGTCCATACTGAACTCAGTAATGGACGTTTTCAAAAAAATTAACCCCAAACCCCTAATCCTGCCAAAAAGGTACTTTCTAGTCATGCTATGTACTTAAGCAAGGTATGCATGGATCAGTCTTGATGAGAACAGTATGAAGCTGATGTAATAATCAAACTTGGCGCTGAAACCTGAGAGCCAGACCCAAAAATATGGTTTTCAGTTTTTGTCGTGATTTTTTCAACAGGAAATCCCTACTAAAACCAAGTTTTGGCCTTCTGTAACCAAGTCATTGAGTCTGCAGACACTGTAATGGTATGAAACTCTTGGCTAGCCTCTGGAAGATTCCCTCTTGCTGCAACAACTGACTGTTTGTCCATACTGAACTCAGTAATGGACGTTTTCAAAAAATTAACCCCAAACCCCTAATCCTGCCAAAAAGGTACTTTCTAGTCATGCTATGTACTTAAGCAAGGTATGCATGGATCAGTCTTGATGAGAACAGTATGAAGCTGATGTAATAATCAAACTTGGCGCTGAAACCTGAGAGCCAGACCCAAAAATATGGTTTTCAGTTTTTGTCGTGATTTTTTCAACAGGAAATCCCTACTAAAACCAAGTTTTGGCCTTCTGTAACCAAGTCATTGAGTCTGCAGACACTGTAATGGTATGAAACTCTTGGCTAGCCTCTGGAAGATTCCCTCTTGCTGCAACAACTGACTGTTTGTCCATACTGAACTCAGTAATGGACGTTTTCAAAAAATTAACCCCAAACCCCTAATCCTGCCAAAAAGGTACTTTCTAGTCATGCTATGTACTTAAGCAAGGTATGCATGGATCAGTCTTGATGAGAACAGTATGAAGCTGATGTAATAATCAAACTTGGCGCTGAAACCTGAGAGCCAGACCCAAAAATATGGTTTTCAGTTTTTGTCGTGATTTTTTCAACAGGAAATCCCTACTAAAACCAAGTTTTGGCCTTCTGTAACCAAGTCATTGAGTCTGCAGACACTGTAATGGTATGAAACTCTTGGCTAGCCTCTGGAAGATTCCCTCTTGCTGCAACAACTGACTGTTTGTCCATACTGAACTCAGTAATGGACGTTTTCAAAAAATTAACCCCAAACCCCTAATCCTGCCAAAAAGGTACTTTCTAGTCATGCTATGTACTTAAGCAAGGTATGCATGGATCAGTCTTGATGAGAACAGTATGAAGCTGATGTAATAATCAAACTTGGCGCTGAAACCTGAGAGCCAGACCCAAAAATATGGTTTTCAGTTTTTGTCGTGATTTTTTCAACAGGAAATCCCTACTAAAACCAAGTTTTGGCCTTCTGTAACCAAGTCATTGAGTCTGCAGACACTGTAATGGTATGAAACTCTTGGCTAGCCTCTGGAAGATTCCCTCTTGCTGCAACAACTGACTGTTTGTCCATACTGAACTCAGTAATGGACGTTTTCAAAAAATTAACCCCAAACCCCTAATCCTGCCAAAAAGGTACTTTCTAGTCATGCTATGTACTTAAGCAAGGTATGCATGGATCAGTCTTGATGAGAACAGTATGAAGCTGATGTAATAATCAAACTTGGCGCTGAAACCTGAGAGCCAGACCCAAAAATATGGTTTTCAGTTTTTGTCGTGATTTTTTCAACAGGAAATCCCTACTAAAACCAAGTTTTTGGCCTTCTGTAACCAAGTCATTGAGTCTGCAGACACTGTAATGGTATGAAACTCTTGGCTAGCCTCTGGAAGATTCCCTCTTGCTGCAACAACTGACTGTTTGTCCATACTGAACTCAGTAATGGACGTTTTCAAAAAATTAACCCCAAACCCCTAATCCTGCCAAAAAGGTACTTTCTAGTCATGCTATGTACTTAAGCAAGGTATGCATGGATCAGTCTTGATGAGAACAGTATGAAGCTGATGTAATAATCAAACTTGGCGCTGAAACCTGAGAGCCAGACCCAAAAATATGGTTTTCAGTTTTTGTCGTGATTTTTTCAACAGGAAATCCCTACTAAAACCAAGTTTTGGCCTTCTGTAACCAAGTCATTGAGTCTGCAGACACTGTAATGGTATGAAACTCTTGGCTAGCCTCTGGAAGATTCCCTCTTGCTGCAACAACTGACTGTTTGTCCATACTGAACTCAGTAATGGACGTTTTCAAAAAATTAACCCCAAACCCCTAATCCTGCCAAAAAGGTACTTTCTAGTCATGCTATGTACTTAAGCAAGGTATGCATGGATCAGTCTTGATGAGAACAGTATGAAGCTGATGTAATAATCAAACTTGGCGCTGAAACCTGAGAGCCAGACCCAAAAATATGGTTTTCAGTTTTTGTCGTGATTTTTTCAACAGGAAATCCCTACTAAAACCAAGTTTTGGCCTTCTGTAACCAAGTCATTGAGTCTGCAGACACTGTAATGGTATGAAACTCTTGGCTAGCCTCTGGAAGATTCCCTCTTGCTGCAACAACTGACTGTTTGTCCATACTGAACTCAGTAATGGACGTTTTCAAAAAATTAACCCCAAACCCCTAATCCTGCCAAAAAGGTACTTTCTAGTCATGCTATGTACTTAAGCAAGGTATGCATGGATCAGTCTTGATGAGAACAGTATGAAGCTGATGTAATAATCAAACTTGGCGCTGAAACCTGAGAGCCAGACCCAAAAATATGGTTTTCAGTTTTTGTCGTGATTTTTTCAACAGGAAATCCCTACTAAAACCAAGTTTTGGCCTTCTGTAACCAAGTCATTGAGTCTGCAGACACTGTAATGGTATGAAACTCTTGGCTAGCCTCTGGAAGATTCCCTCTTGCTGCAACAACTGACTGTTTGTCCATACTGAACTCAGTAATGGACGTTTTCAAAAAATTAACCCCAAACCCCTAATCCTGCCAAAAAGGTACTTTCTAGTCATGCTATGTACTTAAGCAAGGTATGCATGGATCAGTCTTGATGAGAACAGTATGAAGCTGATGTAATAATCAAACTTGGCGCTGAAACCTGAGAGCCAGACCCAAAAATATGGTTTTCAGTTTTTGTCGTGATTTTTTCAACAGGAAATCCCTACTAAAACCAAGTTTTGGCCTTCTGTAACCAAGTCATTGAGTCTGCAGACACTGTAATGGTATGAAACTCTTGGCTAGCCTCTGGAAGATTCCCTCTTGCTGCAACAACTGACTGTTTGTCCATACTGAACTCAGTAATGGACGTTTTCAAAAAATTAACCCCAAACCCCTAATCCTGCCAAAAAGGTACTTTCTAGTCATGCTATGTACTTAAGCAAGGTATGCATGGATCAGTCTTGATGAGAACAGTATGAAGCTGATGTAATAATCAAACTTGGCGCTGAAACCTGAGAGCCAGACCCAAAAATATGGTTTTCAGTTTTTGTCGTGATTTTTTCAACAGGAAATCCCTACTAAAACCAAGTTTTGGCCTTCTGTAACCAAGTCATTGAGTCTGCAGACACTGTAATGGTATGAAACTCTTGGCTAGCCTCTGGAAGATTCCCTCTTGCTGCAACAACTGACTGTTTGTCCATACTGAACTCAGTAATGGACGTTTTCAAAAAATTAACCCCAAACCCCTAATCCTGCCAAAAAGGTACTTTCTAGTCATGCTATGTACTTAAGCAAGGTATGCATGGATCAGTCTTGATGAGAACAGTATGAAGCTGATGTAATAATCAAACTTGGCGCTGAAACCTGAGAGCCAGACCCAAAAATATGGTTTTCAGTTTTTGTCGTGATTTTTTCAACAGGAAATCCCTACTAAAACCAAGTTTTGGCCTTCTGTAACCAAGTCATTGAGTCTGCAGACACTGTAATGGTATGAAACTCTTGGCTAGCCTCTGGAAGATTCCCTCTTGCTGCAACAACTGACTGTTTGTCCATACTGAACTCAGTAATGGACGTTTTCAAAAAATTAACCCCAAACCCCTAATCCTGCCAAAAAGGTACTTTCTAGTCATGCTATGTACTTAAGCAAGGTATGCATGGATCAGTCTTGATGAGAACAGTATGAAGCTGATGTAATAATCAAACTTGGCGCTGAAACCTGAGAGCCAGACCCAAAAATATGGTTTTCAGTTTTTGTCGTGATTTTTTCAACAGGAAATCCCTACTAAAACCAAGTTTTGGCCTTCTGTAACCAAGTCATTGAGTCTGCAGACACTGTAATGGTATGAAACTCTTGGCTAGCCTCTGGAAGATTCCCTCTTGCTGCAACAACTGACTGTTTGTCCATACTGAACTCAGTAATGGACGTTTTCAAAAAATTAACCCCAAACCCCTAATCCTGCCAAAAAGGTACTTTCTAGTCATGCTATGTACTTAAGCAAGGTATGCATGGATCAGTCTTGATGAGAACAGTATGAAGCTGATGTAATAATCAAACTTGGCGCTGAAACCTGAGAGCCAGACCCAAAAATATGGTTTTCAGTTTTTGTCGTGATTTTTTCAACAGGAAATCCCTACTAAAACCAAGTTTTGGCCTTCTGTAACCAAGTCATTGAGTCTGCAGACACTGTAATGGTATGAAACTCTTGGCTAGCCTCTGGAAGATTCCCTCTTGCTGCAACAACTGACTGTTTGTCCATACTGAACTCAGTAATGGACGTTTTCAAAAAATTAACCCCAAACCCCTAATCCTGCCAAAAAGGTACTTTCTAGTCATGCTATGTACTTAAGCAAGGTATGCATGGATCAGTCTTGATGAGAACAGTATGAAGCTGATGTAATAATCAAACTTGGCGCTGAAACCTGAGAGCCAGACCCAAAAATATGGTTTTCAGTTTTTGTCGTGATTTTTTCAACAGGAAATCCCTACTAAAACCAAGTTTTGGCCTTCTGTAACCAAGTCATTGAGTCTGCAGACACTGTAATGGTATGAAACTCTTGGCTAGCCTCTGGAAGATTCCCTCTTGCTGCAACAACTGACTGTTTGTCCATACTGAACTCAGTAATGGACGTTTTCAAAAAATTAACCCCAAACCCCTAATCCTGCCAAAAAGGTACTTTCTAGTCATGCTATGTACTTAAGCAAGGTATGCATGGATCAGTCTTGATGAGAACAGTATGAAGCTGATGTAATAATCAAACTTGGCGCTGAAACCTGAGAGCCAGACCCAAAAATATGGTTTTCAGTTTTTGTCGTGATTTTTTCAACAGGAAATCCCTACTAAAACCAAGTTTTGGCCTTCTGTAACCAAGTCATTGAGTCTGCAGACACTGTAATGGTATGAAACTCTTGGCTAGCCTCTGGAAGATTCCCTCTTGCTGCAACAACTGACTGTTTGTCCATACTGAACTCAGTAATGGACGTTTTCAAAAAATTAACCCCAAACCCCTAATCCTGCCAAAAAGGTACTTTCTAGTCATGCTATGTACTTAAGCAAGGTATGCATGGATCAGTCTTGATGAGAACAGTATGAAGCTGATGTAATAATCAAACTTGGCGCTGAAACCTGAGAGCCAGACCCAAAAATATGGTTTTCAGTTTTTGTCGTGATTTTTTCAACAGGAAATCCCTACTAAAACCAAGTTTTGGCCTTCTGTAACCAAGTCATTGAGTCTGCAGACACTGTAATGGTATGAAACTCTTGGCTAGCCTCTGGAAGATTCCCTCTTGCTGCAACAACTGACTGTTTGTCCATACTGAACTCAGTAATGGACGTTTTCAAAAAATTAACCCCAAACCCCTAATCCTGCCAAAAAGGTACTTTCTAGTCATGCTATGTACTTAAGCAAGGTATGCATGGATCAGTCTTGATGAGAACAGTATGAAGCTGATGTAATAATCAAACTTGGCGCTGAAACCTGAGAGCCAGACCCAAAAATATGGTTTTCAGTTTTTGTCGTGATTTTTTCAACAGGAAATCCCTACTAAAACCAAGTTTTGGCCTTCTGTAACCAAGTCATTGAGTCTGCAGACACTGTAATGGTATGAAACTCTTGGCTAGCCTCTGGAAGATTCCCTCTTGCTGCAACAACTGACTGTTTGTCCATACTGAACTCAGTAATGGACGTTTTCAAAAAATTAACCCCAAACCCCTAATCCTGCCAAAAAGGTACTTTCTAGTCATGCTATGTACTTAAGCAAGGTATGCATGGATCAGTCTTGATGAGAACAGTATGAAGCTGATGTAATAATCAAACTTGGCGCTGAAACCTGAGAGCCAGACCCAAAAATATGGTTTTCAGTTTTTGTCGTGATTTTTTCAACAGGAAATCCCTACTAAAACCAAGTTTTGGCCTTCTGTAACCAAGTCATTGAGTCTGCAGACACTGTAATGGTATGAAACTCTTGGCTAGCCTCTGGAAGATTCCCTCTTGCTGCAACAACTGACTGTTTGTCCATACTGAACTCAGTAATGGACGTTTTCAAAAAATTAACCCCAAACCCCTAATCCTGCCAAAAAGGTACTTTCTAGTCATGCTATGTACTTAAGCAAGGTATGCATGGATCAGTCTTGATGAGAACAGTATGAAGCTGATGTAATAATCAAACTTGGCGCTGAAACCTGAGAGCCAGACCCAAAAATATGGTTTTCAGTTTTTGTCGTGATTTTTTCAACAGGAAATCCCTACTAAAACCAAGTTTTGGCCTTCTGTAACCAAGTCATTGAGTCTGCAGACACTGTAATGGTATGAAACTCTTGGCTAGCCTCTGGAAGATTCCCTCTTGCTGCAACAACTGACTGTTTGTCCATACTGAACTCAGTAATGGACGTTTTCAAAAAATTAACCCCAAACCCCTAATCCTGCCAAAAAGGTACTTTCTAGTCATGCTATGTACTTAAGCAAGGTATGCATGGATCAGTCTTGATGAGAACAGTATGAAGCTGATGTAATAATCAAACTTGGCGCTGAAACCTGAGAGCCAGACCCAAAAATATGGTTTTCAGTTTTTGTCGTGATTTTTTCAACAGGAAATCCCTACTAAAACCAAGTTTTGGCCTTCTGTAACCAAGTCATTGAGTCTGCAGACACTGTAATGGTATGAAACTCTTGGCTAGCCTCTGGAAGATTCCCTCTTGCTGCAACAACTGACTGTTTGTCCATACTGAACTCAGTAATGGACGTTTTCAAAAAATTAACCCCAAACCCCTAATCCTGCCAAAAAGGTACTTTCTAGTCATGCTATGTACTTAAGCAAGGTATGCATGGATCAGTCTTGATGAGAACAGTATGAAGCTGATGTAATAATCAAACTTGGCGCTGAAACCTGAGAGCCAGACCCAAAAATATGGTTTTCAGTTTTTGTCGTGATTTTTTCAACAGGAAATCCCTACTAAAACCAAGTTTTGGCCTTCTGTAACCAAGTCATTGAGTCTGCAGACACTGTAATGGTATGAAACTCTTGGCTAGCCTCTGGAAGATTCCCTCTTGCTGCAACAACTGACTGTTTGTCCATACTGAACTCAGTAATGGACGTTTTCAAAAAATTAACCCCAAACCCCTAATCCTGCCAAAAAGGTACTTTCTAGTCATGCTATGTACTTAAGCAAGGTATGCATGGATCAGTCTTGATGAGAACAGTATGAAGCTGATGTAATAATCAAACTTGGCGCTGAAACCTGAGAGCCAGACCCAAAAATATGGTTTTCAGTTTTTGTCGTGATTTTTTCAACAGGAAATCCCTACTAAAACCAAGTTTTGGCCTTCTGTAACCAAGTCATTGAGTCTGCAGACACTGTAATGGTATGAAACTCTTGGCTAGCCTCTGGAAGATTCCCTCTTGCTGCAACAACTGACTGTTTGTCCATACTGAACTCAGTAATGGACGTTTTCAAAAAATTAACCCCAAACCCCTAATCCTGCCAAAAAGGTACTTTCTAGTCATGCTATGTACTTAAGCAAGGTATGCATGGATCAGTCTTGATGAGAACAGTATGAAGCTGATGTAATAATCAAACTTGGCGCTGAAACCTGAGAGCCAGACCCAAAAATATGGTTTTCAGTTTTTGTCGTGATTTTTTCAACAGGAAATCCCTACTAAAACCAAGTTTTGGCCTTCTGTAACCAAGTCATTGAGTCTGCAGACACTGTAATGGTATGAAACTCTTGGCTAGCCTCTGGAAGATTCCCTCTTGCTGCAACAACTGACTGTTTGTCCATACTGAACTCAGTAATGGACGTTTTCAAAAAATTAACCCCAAACCCCTAATCCTGCCAAAAAGGTACTTTCTAGTCATGCTATGTACTTAAGCAAGGTATGCATGGATCAGTCTTGATGAGAACAGTATGAAGCTGATGTAATAATCAAACTTGGCGCTGAAACCTGAGAGCCAGACCCAAAAATATGGTTTTCAGTTTTTGTCGTGATTTTTTCAACAGGAAATCCCTACTAAAACCAAGTTTTGGCCTTCTGTAACCAAGTCATTGAGTCTGCAGACACTGTAATGGTATGAAACTCTTGGCTAGCCTCTGGAAGATTCCCTCTTGCTGCAACAACTGACTGTTTGTCCATACTGAACTCAGTAATGGACGTTTTCAAAAAATTAACCCCAAACCCCTAATCCTGCCAAAAAGGTACTTTCTAGTCATGCTATGTACTTAAGCAAGGTATGCATGGATCAGTCTTGATGAGAACAGTATGAAGCTGATGTAATAATCAAACTTGGCGCTGAAACCTGAGAGCCAGACCCAAAAATATGGTTTTCAGTTTTTGTCGTGATTTTTTCAACAGGAAATCCCTACTAAAACCAAGTTTTGGCCTTCTGTAACCAAGTCATTGAGTCTGCAGACACTGTAATGGTATGAAACTCTTGGCTAGCCTCTGGAAGATTCCCTCTTGCTGCAACAACTGACTGTTTGTCCATACTGAACTCAGTAATGGACGTTTTCAAAAAATTAACCCCAAACCCCTAATCCTGCCAAAAAGGTACTTTCTAGTCATGCTATGTACTTAAGCAAGGTATGCATGGATCAGTCTTGATGAGAACAGTATGAAGCTGATGTAATAATCAAACTTGGCGCTGAAACCTGAGAGCCAGACCCAAAAATATGGTTTTCAGTTTTTGTCGTGATTTTTTCAACAGGAAATCCCTACTAAAACCAAGTTTTGGCCTTCTGTAACCAAGTCATTGAGTCTGCAGACACTGTAATGGTATGAAACTCTTGGCTAGCCTCTGGAAGATTCCCTCTTGCTGCAACAACTGACTGTTTGTCCATACTGAACTCAGTAATGGACGTTTTCAAAAAATTAACCCCAAACCCCTAATCCTGCCAAAAAGGTACTTTCTAGTCATGCTATGTACTTAAGCAAGGTATGCATGGATCAGTCTTGATGAGAACAGTATGAAGCTGATGTAATAATCAAACTTGGCGCTGAAACCTGAGAGCCAGACCCAAAAATATGGTTTTCAGTTTTTGTCGTGATTTTTTCAACAGGAAATCCCTACTAAAACCAAGTTTTGGCCTTCTGTAACCAAGTCATTGAGTCTGCAGACACTGTAATGGTATGAAACTCTTGGCTAGCCTCTGGAAGATTCCCTCTTGTTGCAACAACTGACTGTTTGTCCATACTGAACTCAGTAATGGACGTTTTCAAAAAATTAACCCCAAACCCCTAATCCTGCCAAAAAGGTACTTTCTAGTCATGCTATGTACTTAAGCAAGGTATGCATGGATCAGTCTTGATGAGAACAGTATGAAGCTGATGTAATAATCAAACTTGGCGCTGAAACCTGAGAGCCAGACCCAAAAATATGGTTTTCAGTTTTTGTCGTGATTTTTTCAACAGGAAATCCCTACTAAAACCAAGTTTTGGCCTTCTGTAACCAAGTCATTGAGTCTGCAGACACTGTAATGGTATGAAACTCTTGGCTAGCCTCTGGAAGATTCCCTCTTGCTGCAACAACTGACTGTTTGTCCATACTGAACTCAGTAATGGACGTTTTCAAAAAATTAACCCCAAACCCCTAATCCTGCCAAAAAGGTACTTTCTAGTCATGCTATGTACTTAAGCAAGGTATGCATGGATCAGTCTTGATGAGAACAGTATGAAGCTGATGTAATAATCAAACTTGGCGCTGAAACCTGAGAGCCAGACCCAAAAATATGGTTTTCAGTTTTTGTCGTGATTTTTTCAACAGGAAATCCCTACTAAAACCAAGTTTTGGCCTTCTGTAACCAAGTCATTGAGTCTGCAGACACTGTAATGGTATGAAACTCTTGGCTAGCCTCTGGAAGATTCCCTCTTGCTGCAACAACTGACTGTTTGTCCATACTGAACTCAGTAATGGACGTTTTCAAAAAATTAACCCCAAACCCCTAATCCTGCCAAAAAGGTACTTTCTAGTCATGCTATGTACTTAAGCAAGGTATGCATGGATCAGTCTTGATGAGAACAGTATGAAGCTGATGTAATAATCAAACTTGGCGCTGAAACCTGAGAGCCAGACCCAAAAATATGGTTTTCAGTTTTTGTCGTGATTTTTTCAACAGGAAATCCCTACTAAAACCAAGTTTTGGCCTTCTGTAACCAAGTCATTGAGTCTGCAGACACTGTAATGGTATGAAACTCTTGGCTAGCCTCTGGAAGATTCCCTCTTGCTGCAACAACTGACTGTTTGTCCATACTGAACTCAGTAATGGACGTTTTCAAAAAATTAACCCCAAACCCCTAATCCTGCCAAAAAGGTACTTTCTAGTCATGCTATGTACTTAAGCAAGGTATGCATGGATCAGTCTTGATGAGAACAGTATGAAGCTGATGTAATAATCAAACTTGGCGCTGAAACCTGAGAGCCAGACCCAAAAATATGGTTTTCAGTTTTTGTCGTGATTTTTTCAACAGGAAATCCCTACTAAAACCAAGTTTTGGCCTTCTGTAACCAAGTCATTGAGTCTGCAGACACTGTAATGGTATGAAACTCTTGGCTAGCCTCTGGAAGATTCCCTCTTGCTGCAACAACTGACTGTTTGTCCATACTGAACTCAGTAATGGACGTTTTCAAAAAATTAACCCCAAACCCCTAATCCTGCCAAAAAGGTACTTTCTAGTCATGCTATGTACTTAAGCAAGGTATGCATGGATCAGTCTTGATGAGAACAGTATGAAGCTGATGTAATAATCAAACTTGGCGCTGAAACCTGAGAGCCAGACCCAAAAATATGGTTTTCAGTTTTTGTCGTGATTTTTTCAACAGGAAATCCCTACTAAAACCAAGTTTTGGCCTTCTGTAACCAAGTCATTGAGTCTGCAGACACTGTAATGGTATGAAACTCTTGGCTAGCCTCTGGAAGATTCCCTCTTGCTGCAACAACTGACTGTTTGTCCATACTGAACTCAGTAATGGACGTTTTCAAAAAATTAACCCCAAACCCCTAATCCTGCCAAAAAGGTACTTTCTAGTCATGCTATGTACTTAAGCAAGGTATGCATGGATCAGTCTTGATGAGAACAGTATGAAGCTGATGTAATAATCAAACTTGGCGCTGAAACCTGAGAGCCAGACCCAAAAATATGGTTTTCAGTTTTTGTCGTGATTTTTTCAACAGGAAATCCCTACTAAAACCAAGTTTTGGCCTTCTGTAACCAAGTCATTGAGTCTGCAGACACTGTAATGGTATGAAACTCTTGGCTAGCCTCTGGAAGATTCCCTCTTGCTGCAACAACTGACTGTTTGTCCATACTGAACTCAGTAATGGACGTTTTCAAAAAATTAACCCCAAACCCCTAATCCTGCCAAAAAGGTACTTTCTAGTCATGCTATGTACTTAAGCAAGGTATGCATGGATCAGTCTTGATGAGAACAGTATGAAGCTGATGTAATAATCAAACTTGGCGCTGAAACCTGAGAGCCAGACCCAAAAATATGGTTTTCAGTTTTTGTCGTGATTTTTTCAACAGGAAATCCCTACTAAAACCAAGTTTTGGCCTTCTGTAACCAAGTCATTGAGTCTGCAGACACTGTAATGGTATGAAACTCTTGGCTAGCCTCTGGAAGATTCCCTCTTGCTGCAACAACTGACTGTTTGTCCATACTGAACTCAGTAATGGACGTTTTCAAAAAATTAACCCCAAACCCCTAATCCTGCCAAAAAGGTACTTTCTAGTCATGCTATGTACTTAAGCAAGGTATGCATGGATCAGTCTTGATGAGAACAGTATGAAGCTGATGTAATAATCAAACTTGGCGCTGAAACCTGAGAGCCAGACCCAAAAATATGGTTTTCAGTTTTTGTCGTGATTTTTTCAACAGGAAATCCCTACTAAAACCAAGTTTTGGCCTTCTGTAACCAAGTCATTGAGTCTGCAGACACTGTAATGGTATGAAACTCTTGGCTAGCCTCTGGAAGATTCCCTCTTGCTGCAACAACTGACTGTTTGTCCATACTGAACTCAGTAATGGACGTTTTCAAAAAATTAACCCCAAACCCCTAATCCTGCCAAAAAGGTACTTTCTAGTCATGCTATGTACTTAAGCAAGGTATGCATGGATCAGTCTTGATGAGAACAGTATGAAGCTGATGTAATAATCAAACTTGGCGCTGAAACCTGAGAGCCAGACCCAAAAATATGGTTTTCAGTTTTTGTCGTGATTTTTTCAACAGGAAATCCCTACTAAAACCAAGTTTTGGCCTTCTGTAACCAAGTCATTGAGTCTGCAGACACTGTAATGGTATGAAACTCTTGGCTAGCCTCTGGAAGATTCCCTCTTGCTGCAACAACTGACTGTTTGTCCATACTGAACTCAGTAATGGACGTTTTCAAAAAATTAACCCCAAACCCCTAATCCTGCCAAAAAGGTACTTTCTAGTCATGCTATGTACTTAAGCAAGGTATGCATGGATCAGTCTTGATGAGAACAGTATGAAGCTGATGTAATAATCAAACTTGGCGCTGAAACCTGAGAGCCAGACCCAAAAATATGGTTTTCAGTTTTTGTCGTGATTTTTTCAACAGGAAATCCCTACTAAAACCAAGTTTTGGCCTTCTGTAACCAAGTCATTGAGTCTGCAGACACTGTAATGGTATGAAACTCTTGGCTAGCCTCTGGAAGATTCCCTCTTGCTGCAACAACTGACTGTTTGTCCATACTGAACTCAGTAATGGACGTTTTCAAAAAATTAACCCCAAACCCCTAATCCTGCCAAAAAGGTACTTTCTAGTCATGCTATGTACTTAAGCAAGGTATGCATGGATCAGTCTTGATGAGAACAGTATGAAGCTGATGTAATAATCAAACTTGGCGCTGAAACCTGAGAGCCAGACCCAAAAATATGGTTTTCAGTTTTTGTCGTGATTTTTTCAACAGGAAATCCCTACTAAAACCAAGTTTTGGCCTTCTGTAACCAAGTCATTGAGTCTGCAGACACTGTAATGGTATGAAACTCTTGGCTAGCCTCTGGAAGATTCCCTCTTGCTGCAACAACTGACTGTTTGTCCATACTGAACTCAGTAATGGACGTTTTCAAAAAATTAACCCCAAACCCCTAATCCTGCCAAAAAGGTACTTTCTAGTCATGCTATGTACTTAAGCAAGGTATGCATGGATCAGTCTTGATGAGAACAGTATGAAGCTGATGTAATAATCAAACTTGGCGCTGAAACCTGAGAGCCAGACCCAAAAATATGGTTTTCAGTTTTTGTCGTGATTTTTTCAACAGGAAATCCCTACTAAAACCAAGTTTTGGCCTTCTGTAACCAAGTCATTGAGTCTGCAGACACTGTAATGGTATGAAACTCTTGGCTAGCCTCTGGAAGATTCCCTCTTGCTGCAACAACTGACTGTTTGTCCATACTGAACTCAGTAATGGACGTTTTCAAAAAATTAACCCCAAACCCCTAATCCTGCCAAAAAGGTACTTTCTAGTCATGCTATGTACTTAAGCAAGGTATGCATGGATCAGTCTTGATGAGAACAGTATGAAGCTGATGTAATAATCAAACTTGGCGCTGAAACCTGAGAGCCAGACCCAAAAATATGGTTTTCAGTTTTTGTCGTGATTTTTTCAACAGGAAATCCCTACTAAAACCAAGTTTTGGCCTTCTGTAACCAAGTCATTGAGTCTGCAGACACTGTAATGGTATGAAACTCTTGGCTAGCCTCTGGAAGATTCCCTCTTGCTGCAACAACTGACTGTTTGTCCATACTGAACTCAGTAATGGACGTTTTCAAAAAATTAACCCCAAACCCCTAATCCTGCCAAAAAGGTACTTTCTAGTCATGCTATGTACTTAAGCAAGGTATGCATGGATCAGTCTTGATGAGAACAGTATGAAGCTGATGTAATAATCAAACTTGGCGCTGAAACCTGAGAGCCAGACCCAAAAATATGGTTTTCAGTTTTTGTCGTGATTTTTTCAACAGGAAATCCCTACTAAAACCAAGTTTTGGCCTTCTGTAACCAAGTCATTGAGTCTGCAGACACTGTAATGGTATGAAACTCTTGGCTAGCCTCTGGAAGATTCCCTCTTGCTGCAACAACTGACTGTTTGTCCATACTGAACTCAGTAATGGACGTTTTCAAAAAATTAACCCCAAACCCCTAATCCTGCCAAAAAGGTACTTTCTAGTCATGCTATGTACTTAAGCAAGGTATGCATGGATCAGTCTTGATGAGAACAGTATGAAGCTGATGTAATAATCAAACTTGGCGCTGAAACCTGAGAGCCAGACCCAAAAATATGGTTTTCAGTTTTTGTCGTGATTTTTTCAACAGGAAATCCCTACTAAAACCAAGTTTTGGCCTTCTGTAACCAAGTCATTGAGTCTGCAGACACTGTAATGGTATGAAACTCTTGGCTAGCCTCTGGAAGATTCCCTCTTGCTGCAACAACTGACTGTTTGTCCATACTGAACTCAGTAATGGACGTTTTCAAAAAATTAACCCCAAACCCCTAATCCTGCCAAAAAGGTACTTTCTAGTCATGCTATGTACTTAAGCAAGGTATGCATGGATCAGTCTTGATGAGAACAGTATGAAGCTGATGTAATAATCAAACTTGGCGCTGAAACCTGAGAGCCAGACCCAAAAATATGGTTTTCAGTTTTTGTCGTGATTTTTTCAACAGGAAATCCCTACTAAAACCAAGTTTTGGCCTTCTGTAACCAAGTCATTGAGTCTGCAGACACTGTAATGGTATGAAACTCTTGGCTAGCCTCTGGAAGATTCCCTCTTGCTGCAACAACTGACTGTTTGTCCATACTGAACTCAGTAATGGACGTTTTCAAAAAATTAACCCCAAACCCCTAATCCTGCCAAAAAGGTACTTTCTAGTCATGCTATGTACTTAAGCAAGGTATGCATGGATCAGTCTTGATGAGAACAGTATGAAGCTGATGTAATAATCAAACTTGGCGCTGAAACCTGAGAGCCAGACCCAAAAATATGGTTTTCAGTTTTTGTCGTGATTTTTTCAACAGGAAATCCCTACTAAAACCAAGTTTTGGCCTTCTGTAACCAAGTCATTGAGTCTGCAGACACTGTAATGGTATGAAACTCTTGGCTAGCCTCTGGAAGATTCCCTCTTGCTGCAACAACTGACTGTTTGTCCATACTGAACTCAGTAATGGACGTTTTCAAAAAATTAACCCCAAACCCCTAATCCTGCCAAAAAGGTACTTTCTAGTCATGCTATGTACTTAAGCAAGGTATGCATGGATCAGTCTTGATGAGAACAGTATGAAGCTGATGTAATAATCAAACTTGGCGCTGAAACCTGAGAGCCAGACCCAAAAATATGGTTTTCAGTTTTTGTCGTGATTTTTTCAACAGGAAATCCCTACTAAAACCAAGTTTTGGCCTTCTGTAACCAAGTCATTGAGTCTGCAGACACTGTAATGGTATGAAACTCTTGGCTAGCCTCTGGAAGATTCCCTCTTGCTGCAACAACTGACTGTTTGTCCATACTGAACTCAGTAATGGACGTTTTCAAAAAATTAACCCCAAACCCCTAATCCTGCCAAAAAGGTACTTTCTAGTCATGCTATGTACTTAAGCAAGGTATGCATGGATCAGTCTTGATGAGAACAGTATGAAGCTGATGTAATAATCAAACTTGGCGCTGAAACCTGAGAGCCAGACCCAAAAATATGGTTTTCAGTTTTTGTCGTGATTTTTTCAACAGGAAATCCCTACTAAAACCAAGTTTTGGCCTTCTGTAACCAAGTCATTGAGTCTGCAGACACTGTAATGGTATGAAACTCTTGGCTAGCCTCTGGAAGATTCCCTCTTGCTGCAACAACTGACTGTTTGTCCATACTGAACTCAGTAATGGACGTTTTCAAAAAATTAACCCCAAACCCCTAATCCTGCCAAAAAGGTACTTTCTAGTCATGCTATGTACTTAAGCAAGGTATGCATGGATCAGTCTTGATGAGAACAGTATGAAGCTGATGTAATAATCAAACTTGGCGCTGAAACCTGAGAGCCAGACCCAAAAATATGGTTTTCAGTTTTTGTCGTGATTTTTTCAACAGGAAATCCCTACTAAAACCAAGTTTTGGCCTTCTGTAACCAAGTCATTGAGTCTGCAGACACTGTAATGGTATGAAACTCTTGGCTAGCCTCTGGAAGATTCCCTCTTGCTGCAACAACTGACTGTTTGTCCATACTGAACTCAGTAATGGACGTTTTCAAAAAATTAACCCCAAACCCCTAATCCTGCCAAAAAGGTACTTTCTAGTCATGCTATGTACTTAAGCAAGGTATGCATGGATCAGTCTTGATGAGAACAGTATGAAGCTGATGTAATAATCAAACTTGGCGCTGAAACCTGAGAGCCAGACCCAAAAATATGGTTTTCAGTTTTTGTCGTGATTTTTTCAACAGGAAATCCCTACTAAAACCAAGTTTTGGCCTTCTGTAACCAAGTCATTGAGTCTGCAGACACTGTAATGGTATGAAACTCTTGGCTAGCCTCTGGAAGATTCCCTCTTGTTGCAACAACTGACTGTTTGTCCATACTGAACTCAGTAATGGACGTTTTCAAAAAATTAACCCCAAACCCCTAATCCTGCCAAAAAGGTACTTTCTAGTCATGCTATGTACTTAAGCAAGGTATGCATGGATCAGTCTTGATGAGAACAGTATGAAGCTGATGTAATAATCAAACTTGGCGCTGAAACCTGAGAGCCAGACCCAAAAATATGGTTTTCAGTTTTTGTCGTGATTTTTTCAACAGGAAATCCCTACTAAAACCAAGTTTTGGCCTTCTGTAACCAAGTCATTGAGTCTGCAGACACTGTAATGGTATGAAACTCTTGGCTAGCCTCTGGAAGATTCCCTCTTGCTGCAACAACTGACTGTTTGTCCATACTGAACTCAGTAATGGACGTTTTCAAAAAATTAACCCCAAACCCCTAATCCTGCCAAAAAGGTACTTTCTAGTCATGCTATGTACTTAAGCAAGGTATGCATGGATCAGTCTTGATGAGAACAGTATGAAGCTGATGTAATAATCAAACTTGGCGCTGAAACCTGAGAGCCAGACCCAAAAATATGGTTTTCAGTTTTTGTCGTGATTTTTTCAACAGGAAATCCCTACTAAAACCAAGTTTTGGCCTTCTGTAACCAAGTCATTGAGTCTGCAGACACTGTAATGGTATGAAACTCTTGGCTAGCCTCTGGAAGATTCCCTCTTGCTGCAACAACTGACTGTTTGTCCATACTGAACTCAGTAATGGACGTTTTCAAAAAATTAACCCCAAACCCCTAATCCTGCCAAAAAGGTACTTTCTAGTCATGCTATGTACTTAAGCAAGGTATGCATGGATCAGTCTTGATGAGAACAGTATGAAGCTGATGTAATAATCAAACTTGGCGCTGAAACCTGAGAGCCAGACCCAAAAATATGGTTTTCAGTTTTTGTCGTGATTTTTTCAACAGGAAATCCCTACTAAAACCAAGTTTTGGCCTTCTGTAACCAAGTCATTGAGTCTGCAGACACTGTAATGGTATGAAACTCTTGGCTAGCCTCTGGAAGATTCCCTCTTGCTGCAACAACTGACTGTTTGTCCATACTGAACTCAGTAATGGACGTTTTCAAAAAATTAACCCCAAACCCCTAATCCTGCCAAAAAGGTACTTTCTAGTCATGCTATGTACTTAAGCAAGGTATGCATGGATCAGTCTTGATGAGAACAGTATGAAGCTGATGTAATAATCAAACTTGGCGCTGAAACCTGAGAGCCAGACCCAAAAATATGGTTTTCAGTTTTTGTCGTGATTTTTTCAACAGGAAATCCCTACTAAAACCAAGTTTTGGCCTTCTGTAACCAAGTCATTGAGTCTGCAGACACTGTAATGGTATGAAACTCTTGGCTAGCCTCTGGAAGATTCCCTCTTGCTGCAACAACTGACTGTTTGTCCATACTGAACTCAGTAATGGACGTTTTCAAAAAATTAACCCCAAACCCCTAATCCTGCCAAAAAGGTACTTTCTAGTCATGCTATGTACTTAAGCAAGGTATGCATGGATCAGTCTTGATGAGAACAGTATGAAGCTGATGTAATAATCAAACTTGGCGCTGAAACCTGAGAGCCAGACCCAAAAATATGGTTTTCAGTTTTTGTCGTGATTTTTTCAACAGGAAATCCCTACTAAAACCAAGTTTTGGCCTTCTGTAACCAAGTCATTGAGTCTGCAGACACTGTAATGGTATGAAACTCTTGGCTAGCCTCTGGAAGATTCCCTCTTGCTGCAACAACTGACTGTTTGTCCATACTGAACTCAGTAATGGACGTTTTCAAAAAATTAACCCCAAACCCCTAATCCTGCCAAAAAGGTACTTTCTAGTCATGCTATGTACTTAAGCAAGGTATGCATGGATCAGTCTTGATGAGAACAGTATGAAGCTGATGTAATAATCAAACTTGGCGCTGAAACCTGAGAGCCAGACCCAAAAATATGGTTTTCAGTTTTTGTCGTGATTTTTTCAACAGGAAATCCCTACTAAAACCAAGTTTTGGCCTTCTGTAACCAAGTCATTGAGTCTGCAGACACTGTAATGGTATGAAACTCTTGGCTAGCCTCTGGAAGATTCCCTCTTGCTGCAACAACTGACTGTTTGTCCATACTGAACTCAGTAATGGACGTTTTCAAAAAATTAACCCCAAACCCCTAATCCTGCCAAAAAGGTACTTTCTAGTCATGCTATGTACTTAAGCAAGGTATGCATGGATCAGTCTTGATGAGAACAGTATGAAGCTGATGTAATAATCAAACTTGGCGCTGAAACCTGAGAGCCAGACCCAAAAATATGGTTTTCAGTTTTTGTCGTGATTTTTTCAACAGGAAATCCCTACTAAAACCAAGTTTTGGCCTTCTGTAACCAAGTCATTGAGTCTGCAGACACTGTAATGGTATGAAACTCTTGGCTAGCCTCTGGAAGATTCCCTCTTGCTGCAACAACTGACTGTTTGTCCATACTGAACTCAGTAATGGACGTTTTCAAAAAATTAACCCCAAACCCCTAATCCTGCCAAAAAGGTACTTTCTAGTCATGCTATGTACTTAAGCAAGGTATGCATGGATCAGTCTTGATGAGAACAGTATGAAGCTGATGTAATAATCAAACTTGGCGCTGAAACCTGAGAGCCAGACCCAAAAATATGGTTTTCAGTTTTTGTCGTGATTTTTTCAACAGGAAATCCCTACTAAAACCAAGTTTTGGCCTTCTGTAACCAAGTCATTGAGTCTGCAGACACTGTAATGGTATGAAACTCTTGGCTAGCCTCTGGAAGATTCCCTCTTGCTGCAACAACTGACTGTTTGTCCATACTGAACTCAGTAATGGACGTTTTCAAAAAATTAACCCCAAACCCCTAATCCTGCCAAAAAGGTACTTTCTAGTCATGCTATGTACTTAAGCAAGGTATGCATGGATCAGTCTTGATGAGAACAGTATGAAGCTGATGTAATAATCAAACTTGGCGCTGAAACCTGAGAGCCAGACCCAAAAATATGGTTTTCAGTTTTTGTCGTGATTTTTTCAACAGGAAATCCCTACTAAAACCAAGTTTTGGCCTTCTGTAACCAAGTCATTGAGTCTGCAGACACTGTAATGGTATGAAACTCTTGGCTAGCCTCTGGAAGATTCCCTCTTGCTGCAACAACTGACTGTTTGTCCATACTGAACTCAGTAATGGACGTTTTCAAAAAATTAACCCCAAACCCCTAATCCTGCCAAAAAGGTACTTTCTAGTCATGCTATGTACTTAAGCAAGGTATGCATGGATCAGTCTTGATGAGAACAGTATGAAGCTGATGTAATAATCAAACTTGGCGCTGAAACCTGAGAGCCAGACCCAAAAATATGGTTTTCAGTTTTTGTCGTGATTTTTTCAACAGGAAATCCCTACTAAAACCAAGTTTTGGCCTTCTGTAACCAAGTCATTGAGTCTGCAGACACTGTAATGGTATGAAACTCTTGGCTAGCCTCTGGAAGATTCCCTCTTGCTGCAACAACTGACTGTTTGTCCATACTGAACTCAGTAATGGACGTTTTCAAAAAATTAACCCCAAACCCCTAATCCTGCCAAAAAGGTACTTTCTAGTCATGCTATGTACTTAAGCAAGGTATGCATGGATCAGTCTTGATGAGAACAGTATGAAGCTGATGTAATAATCAAACTTGGCGCTGAAACCTGAGAGCCAGACCCAAAAATATGGTTTTCAGTTTTTGTCGTGATTTTTTCAACAGGAAATCCCTACTAAAACCAAGTTTTGGCCTTCTGTAACCAAGTCATTGAGTCTGCAGACACTGTAATGGTATGAAACTCTTGGCTAGCCTCTGGAAGATTCCCTCTTGCTGCAACAACTGACTGTTTGTCCATACTGAACTCAGTAATGGACGTTTTCAAAAAATTAACCCCAAACCCCTAATCCTGCCAAAAAGGTACTTTCTAGTCATGCTATGTACTTAAGCAAGGTATGCATGGATCAGTCTTGATGAGAACAGTATGAAGCTGATGTAATAATCAAACTTGGCGCTGAAACCTGAGAGCCAGACCCAAAAATATGGTTTTCAGTTTTTGTCGTGATTTTTTCAACAGGAAATCCCTACTAAAACCAAGTTTTGGCCTTCTGTAACCAAGTCATTGAGTCTGCAGACACTGTAATGGTATGAAACTCTTGGCTAGCCTCTGGAAGATTCCCTCTTGCTGCAACAACTGACTGTTTGTCCATACTGAACTCAGTAATGGACGTTTTCAAAAAATTAACCCCAAACCCCTAATCCTGCCAAAAAGGTACTTTCTAGTCATGCTATGTACTTAAGCAAGGTATGCATGGATCAGTCTTGATGAGAACAGTATGAAGCTGATGTAATAATCAAACTTGGCGCTGAAACCTGAGAGCCAGACCCAAAAATATGGTTTTCAGTTTTTGTCGTGATTTTTTCAACAGGAAATCCCTACTAAAACCAAGTTTTGGCCTTCTGTAACCAAGTCATTGAGTCTGCAGACACTGTAATGGTATGAAACTCTTGGCTAGCCTCTGGAAGATTCCCTCTTGCTGCAACAACTGACTGTTTGTCCATACTGAACTCAGTAATGGACGTTTTCAAAAAATTAACCCCAAACCCCTAATCCTGCCAAAAAGGTACTTTCTAGTCATGCTATGTACTTAAGCAAGGTATGCATGGATCAGTCTTGATGAGAACAGTATGAAGCTGATGTAATAATCAAACTTGGCGCTGAAACCTGAGAGCCAGACCCAAAAATATGGTTTTCAGTTTTTGTCGTGATTTTTTCAACAGGAAATCCCTACTAAAACCAAGTTTTGGCCTTCTGTAACCAAGTCATTGAGTCTGCAGACACTGTAATGGTATGAAACTCTTGGCTAGCCTCTGGAAGATTCCCTCTTGCTGCAACAACTGACTGTTTGTCCATACTGAACTCAGTAATGGACGTTTTCAAAAAATTAACCCCAAACCCCTAATCCTGCCAAAAAGGTACTTTCTAGTCATGCTATGTACTTAAGCAAGGTATGCATGGATCAGTCTTGATGAGAACAGTATGAAGCTGATGTAATAATCAAACTTGGCGCTGAAACCTGAGAGCCAGACCCAAAAATATGGTTTTCAGTTTTTGTCGTGATTTTTTCAACAGGAAATCCCTACTAAAACCAAGTTTTGGCCTTCTGTAACCAAGTCATTGAGTCTGCAGACACTGTAATGGTATGAAACTCTTGGCTAGCCTCTGGAAGATTCCCTCTTGCTGCAACAACTGACTGTTTGTCCATACTGAACTCAGTAATGGACGTTTTCAAAAAATTAACCCCAAACCCCTAATCCTGCCAAAAAGGTACTTTCTAGTCATGCTATGTACTTAAGCAAGGTATGCATGGATCAGTCTTGATGAGAACAGTATGAAGCTGATGTAATAATCAAACTTGGCGCTGAAACCTGAGAGCCAGACCCAAAAATATGGTTTTCAGTTTTTGTCGTGATTTTTTCAACAGGAAATCCCTACTAAAACCAAGTTTTGGCCTTCTGTAACCAAGTCATTGAGTCTGCAGACACTGTAATGGTATGAAACTCTTGGCTAGCCTCTGGAAGATTCCCTCTTGCTGCAACAACTGACTGTTTGTCCATACTGAACTCAGTAATGGACGTTTTCAAAAAATTAACCCCAAACCCCTAATCCTGCCAAAAAGGTACTTTCTAGTCATGCTATGTACTTAAGCAAGGTATGCATGGATCAGTCTTGATGAGAACAGTATGAAGCTGATGTAATAATCAAACTTGGCGCTGAAACCTGAGAGCCAGACCCAAAAATATGGTTTTCAGTTTTTGTCGTGATTTTTTCAACAGGAAATCCCTACTAAAACCAAGTTTTGGCCTTCTGTAACCAAGTCATTGAGTCTGCAGACACTGTAATGGTATGAAACTCTTGGCTAGCCTCTGGAAGATTCCCTCTTGCTGCAACAACTGACTGTTTGTCCATACTGAACTCAGTAATGGACGTTTTCAAAAAATTAACCCCAAACCCCTAATCCTGCCAAAAAGGTACTTTCTAGTCATGCTATGTACTTAAGCAAGGTATGCATGGATCAGTCTTGATGAGAACAGTATGAAGCTGATGTAATAATCAAACTTGGCGCTGAAACCTGAGAGCCAGACCCAAAAATATGGTTTTCAGTTTTTGTCGTGATTTTTTCAACAGGAAATCCCTACTAAAACCAAGTTTTGGCCTTCTGTAACCAAGTCATTGAGTCTGCAGACACTGTAATGGTATGAAACTCTTGGCTAGCCTCTGGAAGATTCCCTCTTGCTGCAACAACTGACTGTTTGTCCATACTGAACTCAGTAATGGACGTTTTCAAAAAATTAACCCCAAACCCCTAATCCTGCCAAAAAGGTACTTTCTAGTCATGCTATGTACTTAAGCAAGGTATGCATGGATCAGTCTTGATGAGAACAGTATGAAGCTGATGTAATAATCAAACTTGGCGCTGAAACCTGAGAGCCAGACCCAAAAATATGGTTTTCAGTTTTTGTCGTGATTTTTTCAACAGGAAATCCCTACTAAAACCAAGTTTTGGCCTTCTGTAACCAAGTCATTGAGTCTGCAGACACTGTAATGGTATGAAACTCTTGGCTAGCCTCTGGAAGATTCCCTCTTGCTGCAACAACTGACTGTTTGTCCATACTGAACTCAGTAATGGACGTTTTCAAAAAATTAACCCCAAACCCCTAATCCTGCCAAAAAGGTACTTTCTAGTCATGCTATGTACTTAAGCAAGGTATGCATGGATCAGTCTTGATGAGAACAGTATGAAGCTGATGTAATAATCAAACTTGGCGCTGAAACCTGAGAGCCAGACCCAAAAATATGGTTTTCAGTTTTTGTCGTGATTTTTTCAACAGGAAATCCCTACTAAAACCAAGTTTTGGCCTTCTGTAACCAAGTCATTGAGTCTGCAGACACTGTAATGGTATGAAACTCTTGGCTAGCCTCTGGAAGATTCCCTCTTGCTGCAACAACTGACTGTTTGTCCATACTGAACTCAGTAATGGACGTTTTCAAAAAATTAACCCCAAACCCCTAATCCTGCCAAAAAGGTACTTTCTAGTCATGCTATGTACTTAAGCAAGGTATGCATGGATCAGTCTTGATGAGAACAGTATGAAGCTGATGTAATAATCAAACTTGGCGCTGAAACCTGAGAGCCAGACCCAAAAATATGGTTTTCAGTTTTTGTCGTGATTTTTTCAACAGGAAATCCCTACTAAAACCAAGTTTTGGCCTTCTGTAACCAAGTCATTGAGTCTGCAGACACTGTAATGGTATGAAACTCTTGGCTAGCCTCTGGAAGATTCCCTCTTGTTGCAACAACTGACTGTTTGTCCATACTGAACTCAGTAATGGACGTTTTCAAAAAATTAACCCCAAACCCCTAATCCTGCCAAAAAGGTACTTTCTAGTCATGCTATGTACTTAAGCAAGGTATGCATGGATCAGTCTTGATGAGAACAGTATGAAGCTGATGTAATAATCAAACTTGGCGCTGAAACCTGAGAGCCAGACCCAAAAATATGGTTTTCAGTTTTTGTCGTGATTTTTTCAACAGGAAATCCCTACTAAAACCAAGTTTTGGCCTTCTGTAACCAAGTCATTGAGTCTGCAGACACTGTAATGGTATGAAACTCTTGGCTAGCCTCTGGAAGATTCCCTCTTGCTGCAACAACTGACTGTTTGTCCATACTGAACTCAGTAATGGACGTTTTCAAAAAATTAACCCCAAACCCCTAATCCTGCCAAAAAGGTACTTTCTAGTCATGCTATGTACTTAAGCAAGGTATGCATGGATCAGTCTTGATGAGAACAGTATGAAGCTGATGTAATAATCAAACTTGGCGCTGAAACCTGAGAGCCAGACCCAAAAATATGGTTTTCAGTTTTTGTCGTGATTTTTTCAACAGGAAATCCCTACTAAAACCAAGTTTTGGCCTTCTGTAACCAAGTCATTGAGTCTGCAGACACTGTAATGGTATGAAACTCTTGGCTAGCCTCTGGAAGATTCCCTCTTGCTGCAACAACTGACTGTTTGTCCATACTGAACTCAGTAATGGACGTTTTCAAAAAATTAACCCCAAACCCCTAATCCTGCCAAAAAGGTACTTTCTAGTCATGCTATGTACTTAAGCAAGGTATGCATGGATCAGTCTTGATGAGAACAGTATGAAGCTGATGTAATAATCAAACTTGGCGCTGAAACCTGAGAGCCAGACCCAAAAATATGGTTTTCAGTTTTTGTCGTGATTTTTTCAACAGGAAATCCCTACTAAAACCAAGTTTTGGCCTTCTGTAACCAAGTCATTGAGTCTGCAGACACTGTAATGGTATGAAACTCTTGGCTAGCCTCTGGAAGATTCCCTCTTGCTGCAACAACTGACTGTTTGTCCATACTGAACTCAGTAATGGACGTTTTCAAAAAATTAACCCCAAACCCCTAATCCTGCCAAAAAGGTACTTTCTAGTCATGCTATGTACTTAAGCAAGGTATGCATGGATCAGTCTTGATGAGAACAGTATGAAGCTGATGTAATAATCAAACTTGGCGCTGAAACCTGAGAGCCAGACCCAAAAATATGGTTTTCAGTTTTTGTCGTGATTTTTTCAACAGGAAATCCCTACTAAAACCAAGTTTTGGCCTTCTGTAACCAAGTCATTGAGTCTGCAGACACTGTAATGGTATGAAACTCTTGGCTAGCCTCTGGAAGATTCCCTCTTGCTGCAACAACTGACTGTTTGTCCATACTGAACTCAGTAATGGACGTTTTCAAAAAATTAACCCCAAACCCCTAATCCTGCCAAAAAGGTACTTTCTAGTCATGCTATGTACTTAAGCAAGGTATGCATGGATCAGTCTTGATGAGAACAGTATGAAGCTGATGTAATAATCAAACTTGGCGCTGAAACCTGAGAGCCAGACCCAAAAATATGGTTTTCAGTTTTTGTCGTGATTTTTTCAACAGGAAATCCCTACTAAAACCAAGTTTTGGCCTTCTGTAACCAAGTCATTGAGTCTGCAGACACTGTAATGGTATGAAACTCTTGGCTAGCCTCTGGAAGATTCCCTCTTGCTGCAACAACTGACTGTTTGTCCATACTGAACTCAGTAATGGACGTTTTCAAAAAATTAACCCCAAACCCCTAATCCTGCCAAAAAGGTACTTTCTAGTCATGCTATGTACTTAAGCAAGGTATGCATGGATCAGTCTTGATGAGAACAGTATGAAGCTGATGTAATAATCAAACTTGGCGCTGAAACCTGAGAGCCAGACCCAAAAATATGGTTTTCAGTTTTTGTCGTGATTTTTTCAACAGGAAATCCCTACTAAAACCAAGTTTTGGCCTTCTGTAACCAAGTCATTGAGTCTGCAGACACTGTAATGGTATGAAACTCTTGGCTAGCCTCTGGAAGATTCCCTCTTGCTGCAACAACTGACTGTTTGTCCATACTGAACTCAGTAATGGACGTTTTCAAAAAATTAACCCCAAACCCCTAATCCTGCCAAAAAGGTACTTTCTAGTCATGCTATGTACTTAAGCAAGGTATGCATGGATCAGTCTTGATGAGAACAGTATGAAGCTGATGTAATAATCAAACTTGGCGCTGAAACCTGAGAGCCAGACCCAAAAATATGGTTTTCAGTTTTTGTCGTGATTTTTTCAACAGGAAATCCCTACTAAAACCAAGTTTTGGCCTTCTGTAACCAAGTCATTGAGTCTGCAGACACTGTAATGGTATGAAACTCTTGGCTAGCCTCTGGAAGATTCCCTCTTGCTGCAACAACTGACTGTTTGTCCATACTGAACTCAGTAATGGACGTTTTCAAAAAATTAACCCCAAACCCCTAATCCTGCCAAAAAGGTACTTTCTAGTCATGCTATGTACTTAAGCAAGGTATGCATGGATCAGTCTTGATGAGAACAGTATGAAGCTGATGTAATAATCAAACTTGGCGCTGAAACCTGAGAGCCAGACCCAAAAATATGGTTTTCAGTTTTTGTCGTGATTTTTTCAACAGGAAATCCCTACTAAAACCAAGTTTTGGCCTTCTGTAACCAAGTCATTGAGTCTGCAGACACTGTAATGGTATGAAACTCTTGGCTAGCCTCTGGAAGATTCCCTCTTGCTGCAACAACTGACTGTTTGTCCATACTGAACTCAGTAATGGACGTTTTCAAAAAATTAACCCCAAACCCCTAATCCTGCCAAAAAGGTACTTTCTAGTCATGCTATGTACTTAAGCAAGGTATGCATGGATCAGTCTTGATGAGAACAGTATGAAGCTGATGTAATAATCAAACTTGGCGCTGAAACCTGAGAGCCAGACCCAAAAATATGGTTTTCAGTTTTTGTCGTGATTTTTTCAACAGGAAATCCCTACTAAAACCAAGTTTTGGCCTTCTGTAACCAAGTCATTGAGTCTGCAGACACTGTAATGGTATGAAACTCTTGGCTAGCCTCTGGAAGATTCCCTCTTGCTGCAACAACTGACTGTTTGTCCATACTGAACTCAGTAATGGACGTTTTCAAAAAATTAACCCCAAACCCCTAATCCTGCCAAAAAGGTACTTTCTAGTCATGCTATGTACTTAAGCAAGGTATGCATGGATCAGTCTTGATGAGAACAGTATGAAGCTGATGTAATAATCAAACTTGGCGCTGAAACCTGAGAGCCAGACCCAAAAATATGGTTTTCAGTTTTTGTCGTGATTTTTTCAACAGGAAATCCCTACTAAAACCAAGTTTTGGCCTTCTGTAACCAAGTCATTGAGTCTGCAGACACTGTAATGGTATGAAACTCTTGGCTAGCCTCTGGAAGATTCCCTCTTGCTGCAACAACTGACTGTTTGTCCATACTGAACTCAGTAATGGACGTTTTCAAAAAATTAACCCCAAACCCCTAATCCTGCCAAAAAGGTACTTTCTAGTCATGCTATGTACTTAAGCAAGGTATGCATGGATCAGTCTTGATGAGAACAGTATGAAGCTGATGTAATAATCAAACTTGGCGCTGAAACCTGAGAGCCAGACCCAAAAATATGGTTTTCAGTTTTTGTCGTGATTTTTTCAACAGGAAATCCCTACTAAAACCAAGTTTTGGCCTTCTGTAACCAAGTCATTGAGTCTGCAGACACTGTAATGGTATGAAACTCTTGGCTAGCCTCTGGAAGATTCCCTCTTGCTGCAACAACTGACTGTTTGTCCATACTGAACTCAGTAATGGACGTTTTCAAAAAATTAACCCCAAACCCCTAATCCTGCCAAAAAGGTACTTTCTAGTCATGCTATGTACTTAAGCAAGGTATGCATGGATCAGTCTTGATGAGAACAGTATGAAGCTGATGTAATAATCAAACTTGGCGCTGAAACCTGAGAGCCAGACCCAAAAATATGGTTTTCAGTTTTTGTCGTGATTTTTTCAACAGGAAATCCCTACTAAAACCAAGTTTTGGCCTTCTGTAACCAAGTCATTGAGTCTGCAGACACTGTAATGGTATGAAACTCTTGGCTAGCCTCTGGAAGATTCCCTCTTGCTGCAACAACTGACTGTTTGTCCATACTGAACTCAGTAATGGACGTTTTCAAAAAATTAACCCCAAACCCCTAATCCTGCCAAAAAGGTACTTTCTAGTCATGCTATGTACTTAAGCAAGGTATGCATGGATCAGTCTTGATGAGAACAGTATGAAGCTGATGTAATAATCAAACTTGGCGCTGAAACCTGAGAGCCAGACCCAAAAATATGGTTTTCAGTTTTTGTCGTGATTTTTTCAACAGGAAATCCCTACTAAAACCAAGTTTTGGCCTTCTGTAACCAAGTCATTGAGTCTGCAGACACTGTAATGGTATGAAACTCTTGGCTAGCCTCTGGAAGATTCCCTCTTGTTGCAACAACTGACTGTTTGTCCATACTGAACTCAGTAATGGACGTTTTCAAAAAATTAACCCCAAACCCCTAATCCTGCCAAAAAGGTACTTTCTAGTCATGCTATGTACTTAAGCAAGGTATGCATGGATCAGTCTTGATGAGAACAGTATGAAGCTGATGTAATAATCAAACTTGGCGCTGAAACCTGAGAGCCAGACCCAAAAATATGGTTTTCAGTTTTTGTCGTGATTTTTTCAACAGGAAATCCCTACTAAAACCAAGTTTTGGCCTTCTGTAACCAAGTCATTGAGTCTGCAGACACTGTAATGGTATGAAACTCTTGGCTAGCCTCTGGAAGATTCCCTCTTGCTGCAACAACTGACTGTTTGTCCATACTGAACTCAGTAATGGACGTTTTCAAAAAATTAACCCCAAACCCCTAATCCTGCCAAAAAGGTACTTTCTAGTCATGCTATGTACTTAAGCAAGGTATGCATGGATCAGTCTTGATGAGAACAGTATGAAGCTGATGTAATAATCAAACTTGGCGCTGAAACCTGAGAGCCAGACCCAAAAATATGGTTTTCAGTTTTTGTCGTGATTTTTTCAACAGGAAATCCCTACTAAAACCAAGTTTTGGCCTTCTGTAACCAAGTCATTGAGTCTGCAGACACTGTAATGGTATGAAACTCTTGGCTAGCCTCTGGAAGATTCCCTCTTGCTGCAACAACTGACTGTTTGTCCATACTGAACTCAGTAATGGACGTTTTCAAAAAATTAACCCCAAACCCCTAATCCTGCCAAAAAGGTACTTTCTAGTCATGCTATGTACTTAAGCAAGGTATGCATGGATCAGTCTTGATGAGAACAGTATGAAGCTGATGTAATAATCAAACTTGGCGCTGAAACCTGAGAGCCAGACCCAAAAATATGGTTTTCAGTTTTTGTCGTGATTTTTTCAACAGGAAATCCCTACTAAAACCAAGTTTTGGCCTTCTGTAACCAAGTCATTGAGTCTGCAGACACTGTAATGGTATGAAACTCTTGGCTAGCCTCTGGAAGATTCCCTCTTGCTGCAACAACTGACTGTTTGTCCATACTGAACTCAGTAATGGACGTTTTCAAAAAATTAACCCCAAACCCCTAATCCTGCCAAAAAGGTACTTTCTAGTCATGCTATGTACTTAAGCAAGGTATGCATGGATCAGTCTTGATGAGAACAGTATGAAGCTGATGTAATAATCAAACTTGGCGCTGAAACCTGAGAGCCAGACCCAAAAATATGGTTTTCAGTTTTTGTCGTGATTTTTTCAACAGGAAATCCCTACTAAAACCAAGTTTTGGCCTTCTGTAACCAAGTCATTGAGTCTGCAGACACTGTAATGGTATGAAACTCTTGGCTAGCCTCTGGAAGATTCCCTCTTGCTGCAACAACTGACTGTTTGTCCATACTGAACTCAGTAATGGACGTTTTCAAAAAATTAACCCCAAACCCCTAATCCTGCCAAAAAGGTACTTTCTAGTCATGCTATGTACTTAAGCAAGGTATGCATGGATCAGTCTTGATGAGAACAGTATGAAGCTGATGTAATAATCAAACTTGGCGCTGAAACCTGAGAGCCAGACCCAAAAATATGGTTTTCAGTTTTTGTCGTGATTTTTTCAACAGGAAATCCCTACTAAAACCAAGTTTTGGCCTTCTGTAACCAAGTCATTGAGTCTGCAGACACTGTAATGGTATGAAACTCTTGGCTAGCCTCTGGAAGATTCCCTCTTGCTGCAACAACTGACTGTTTGTCCATACTGAACTCAGTAATGGACGTTTTCAAAAAATTAACCCCAAACCCCTAATCCTGCCAAAAAGGTACTTTCTAGTCATGCTATGTACTTAAGCAAGGTATGCATGGATCAGTCTTGATGAGAACAGTATGAAGCTGATGTAATAATCAAACTTGGCGCTGAAACCTGAGAGCCAGACCCAAAAATATGGTTTTCAGTTTTTGTCGTGATTTTTTCAACAGGAAATCCCTACTAAAACCAAGTTTTGGCCTTCTGTAACCAAGTCATTGAGTCTGCAGACACTGTAATGGTATGAAACTCTTGGCTAGCCTCTGGAAGATTCCCTCTTGCTGCAACAACTGACTGTTTGTCCATACTGAACTCAGTAATGGACGTTTTCAAAAAATTAACCCCAAACCCCTAATCCTGCCAAAAAGGTACTTTCTAGTCATGCTATGTACTTAAGCAAGGTATGCATGGATCAGTCTTGATGAGAACAGTATGAAGCTGATGTAATAATCAAACTTGGCGCTGAAACCTGAGAGCCAGACCCAAAAATATGGTTTTCAGTTTTTGTCGTGATTTTTTCAACAGGAAATCCCTACTAAAACCAAGTTTTGGCCTTCTGTAACCAAGTCATTGAGTCTGCAGACACTGTAATGGTATGAAACTCTTGGCTAGCCTCTGGAAGATTCCCTCTTGCTGCAACAACTGACTGTTTGTCCATACTGAACTCAGTAATGGACGTTTTCAAAAAATTAACCCCAAACCCCTAATCCTGCCAAAAAGGTACTTTCTAGTCATGCTATGTACTTAAGCAAGGTATGCATGGATCAGTCTTGATGAGAACAGTATGAAGCTGATGTAATAATCAAACTTGGCGCTGAAACCTGAGAGCCAGACCCAAAAATATGGTTTTCAGTTTTTGTCGTGATTTTTTCAACAGGAAATCCCTACTAAAACCAAGTTTTGGCCTTCTGTAACCAAGTCATTGAGTCTGCAGACACTGTAATGGTATGAAACTCTTGGCTAGCCTCTGGAAGATTCCCTCTTGCTGCAACAACTGACTGTTTGTCCATACTGAACTCAGTAATGGACGTTTTCAAAAAATTAACCCCAAACCCCTAATCCTGCCAAAAAGGTACTTTCTAGTCATGCTATGTACTTAAGCAAGGTATGCATGGATCAGTCTTGATGAGAACAGTATGAAGCTGATGTAATAATCAAACTTGGCGCTGAAACCTGAGAGCCAGACCCAAAAATATGGTTTTCAGTTTTTGTCGTGATTTTTTCAACAGGAAATCCCTACTAAAACCAAGTTTTGGCCTTCTGTAACCAAGTCATTGAGTCTGCAGACACTGTAATGGTATGAAACTCTTGGCTAGCCTCTGGAAGATTCCCTCTTGCTGCAACAACTGACTGTTTGTCCATACTGAACTCAGTAATGGACGTTTTCAAAAAATTAACCCCAAACCCCTAATCCTGCCAAAAAGGTACTTTCTAGTCATGCTATGTACTTAAGCAAGGTATGCATGGATCAGTCTTGATGAGAACAGTATGAAGCTGATGTAATAATCAAACTTGGCGCTGAAACCTGAGAGCCAGACCCAAAAATATGGTTTTCAGTTTTTGTCGTGATTTTTTCAACAGGAAATCCCTACTAAAACCAAGTTTTGGCCTTCTGTAACCAAGTCATTGAGTCTGCAGACACTGTAATGGTATGAAACTCTTGGCTAGCCTCTGGAAGATTCCCTCTTGCTGCAACAACTGACTGTTTGTCCATACTGAACTCAGTAATGGACGTTTTCAAAAAATTAACCCCAAACCCCTAATCCTGCCAAAAAGGTACTTTCTAGTCATGCTATGTACTTAAGCAAGGTATGCATGGATCAGTCTTGATGAGAACAGTATGAAGCTGATGTAATAATCAAACTTGGCGCTGAAACCTGAGAGCCAGACCCAAAAATATGGTTTTCAGTTTTTGTCGTGATTTTTTCAACAGGAAATCCCTACTAAAACCAAGTTTTGGCCTTCTGTAACCAAGTCATTGAGTCTGCAGACACTGTAATGGTATGAAACTCTTGGCTAGCCTCTGGAAGATTCCCTCTTGCTGCAACAACTGACTGTTTGTCCATACTGAACTCAGTAATGGACGTTTTCAAAAAATTAACCCCAAACCCCTAATCCTGCCAAAAAGGTACTTTCTAGTCATGCTATGTACTTAAGCAAGGTATGCATGGATCAGTCTTGATGAGAACAGTATGAAGCTGATGTAATAATCAAACTTGGCGCTGAAACCTGAGAGCCAGACCCAAAAATATGGTTTTCAGTTTTTGTCGTGATTTTTTCAACAGGAAATCCCTACTAAAACCAAGTTTTGGCCTTCTGTAACCAAGTCATTGAGTCTGCAGACACTGTAATGGTATGAAACTCTTGGCTAGCCTCTGGAAGATTCCCTCTTGCTGCAACAACTGACTGTTTGTCCATACTGAACTCAGTAATGGACGTTTTCAAAAAATTAACCCCAAACCCCTAATCCTGCCAAAAAGGTACTTTCTAGTCATGCTATGTACTTAAGCAAGGTATGCATGGATCAGTCTTGATGAGAACAGTATGAAGCTGATGTAATAATCAAACTTGGCGCTGAAACCTGAGAGCCAGACCCAAAAATATGGTTTTCAGTTTTTGTCGTGATTTTTTCAACAGGAAATCCCTACTAAAACCAAGTTTTGGCCTTCTGTAACCAAGTCATTGAGTCTGCAGACACTGTAATGGTATGAAACTCTTGGCTAGCCTCTGGAAGATTCCCTCTTGCTGCAACAACTGACTGTTTGTCCATACTGAACTCAGTAATGGACGTTTTCAAAAAATTAACCCCAAACCCCTAATCCTGCCAAAAAGGTACTTTCTAGTCATGCTATGTACTTAAGCAAGGTATGCATGGATCAGTCTTGATGAGAACAGTATGAAGCTGATGTAATAATCAAACTTGGCGCTGAAACCTGAGAGCCAGACCCAAAAATATGGTTTTCAGTTTTTGTCGTGATTTTTTCAACAGGAAATCCCTACTAAAACCAAGTTTTGGCCTTCTGTAACCAAGTCATTGAGTCTGCAGACACTGTAATGGTATGAAACTCTTGGCTAGCCTCTGGAAGATTCCCTCTTGCTGCAACAACTGACTGTTTGTCCATACTGAACTCAGTAATGGACGTTTTCAAAAAATTAACCCCAAACCCCTAATCCTGCCAAAAAGGTACTTTCTAGTCATGCTATGTACTTAAGCAAGGTATGCATGGATCAGTCTTGATGAGAACAGTATGAAGCTGATGTAATAATCAAACTTGGCGCTGAAACCTGAGAGCCAGACCCAAAAATATGGTTTTCAGTTTTTGTCGTGATTTTTTCAACAGGAAATCCCTACTAAAACCAAGTTTTGGCCTTCTGTAACCAAGTCATTGAGTCTGCAGACACTGTAATGGTATGAAACTCTTGGCTAGCCTCTGGAAGATTCCCTCTTGCTGCAACAACTGACTGTTTGTCCATACTGAACTCAGTAATGGACGTTTTTCAAAAAATTAACCCCAAACCCCTAATCCTGCCAAAAAGGTACTTTCTAGTCATGCTATGTACTTAAGCAAGGTATGCATGGATCAGTCTTGATGAGAACAGTATGAAGCTGATGTAATAATCAAACTTGGCGCTGAAACCTGAGAGCCAGACCCAAAAATATGGTTTTCAGTTTTTGTCGTGATTTTTTCAACAGGAAATCCCTACTAAAACCAAGTTTTGGCCTTCTGTAACCAAGTCATTGAGTCTGCAGACACTGTAATGGTATGAAACTCTTGGCTAGCCTCTGGAAGATTCCCTCTTGCTGCAACAACTGACTGTTTGTCCATACTGAACTCAGTAATGGACGTTTTCAAAAAATTAACCCCAAACCCCTAATCCTGCCAAAAAGGTACTTTCTAGTCATGCTATGTACTTAAGCAAGGTATGCATGGATCAGTCTTGATGAGAACAGTATGAAGCTGATGTAATAATCAAACTTGGCGCTGAAACCTGAGAGCCAGACCCAAAAATATGGTTTTCAGTTTTTGTCGTGATTTTTTCAACAGGAAATCCCTACTAAAACCAAGTTTTGGCCTTCTGTAACCAAGTCATTGAGTCTGCAGACACTGTAATGGTATGAAACTCTTGGCTAGCCTCTGGAAGATTCCCTCTTGCTGCAACAACTGACTGTTTGTCCATACTGAACTCAGTAATGGACGTTTTCAAAAAATTAACCCCAAACCCCTAATCCTGCCAAAAAGGTACTTTCTAGTCATGCTATGTACTTAAGCAAGGTATGCATGGATCAGTCTTGATGAGAACAGTATGAAGCTGATGTAATAATCAAACTTGGCGCTGAAACCTGAGAGCCAGACCCAAAAATATGGTTTTCAGTTTTTGTCGTGATTTTTTCAACAGGAAATCCCTACTAAAACCAAGTTTTGGCCTTCTGTAACCAAGTCATTGAGTCTGCAGACACTGTAATGGTATGAAACTCTTGGCTAGCCTCTGGAAGATTCCCTCTTGCTGCAACAACTGACTGTTTGTCCATACTGAACTCAGTAATGGACGTTTTCAAAAAATTAACCCCAAACCCCTAATCCTGCCAAAAAGGTACTTTCTAGTCATGCTATGTACTTAAGCAAGGTATGCATGGATCAGTCTTGATGAGAACAGTATGAAGCTGATGTAATAATCAAACTTGGCGCTGAAACCTGAGAGCCAGACCCAAAAATATGGTTTTCAGTTTTTGTCGTGATTTTTTCAACAGGAAATCCCTACTAAAACCAAGTTTTGGCCTTCTGTAACCAAGTCATTGAGTCTGCAGACACTGTAATGGTATGAAACTCTTGGCTAGCCTCTGGAAGATTCCCTCTTGCTGCAACAACTGACTGTTTGTCCATACTGAACTCAGTAATGGACGTTTTCAAAAAATTAACCCCAAACCCCTAATCCTGCCAAAAAGGTACTTTCTAGTCATGCTATGTACTTAAGCAAGGTATGCATGGATCAGTCTTGATGAGAACAGTATGAAGCTGATGTAATAATCAAACTTGGCGCTGAAACCTGAGAGCCAGACCCAAAAATATGGTTTTCAGTTTTTGTCGTGATTTTTTCAACAGGAAATCCCTACTAAAACCAAGTTTTGGCCTTCTGTAACCAAGTCATTGAGTCTGCAGACACTGTAATGGTATGAAACTCTTGGCTAGCCTCTGGAAGATTCCCTCTTGCTGCAACAACTGACTGTTTGTCCATACTGAACTCAGTAATGGACGTTTTCAAAAAATTAACCCCAAACCCCTAATCCTGCCAAAAAGGTACTTTCTAGTCATGCTATGTACTTAAGCAAGGTATGCATGGATCAGTCTTGATGAGAACAGTATGAAGCTGATGTAATAATCAAACTTGGCGCTGAAACCTGAGAGCCAGACCCAAAAATATGGTTTTCAGTTTTTGTCGTGATTTTTTCAACAGGAAATCCCTACTAAAACCAAGTTTTGGCCTTCTGTAACCAAGTCATTGAGTCTGCAGACACTGTAATATCAAGTATGAAACTCTTGGCTAGCCTCTGGAAGATTCCCTCTTGCTGCAACAACTGACTGTTTGTCCATACTGAACTCAGTAATGGACGTTTTCAAAAAATTAACCCCAAACCCCTAATCCTGCCAAAAAGGTACTTTCTAGTCATGCTATGTACTTAAGCAAGGTATGCATGGATCAGTCTTGATGAGAACAGTATGAAGCTGATGTAATAATCAAACTTGGCGCTGAAACCTGAGAGCCAGACCCAAAAATATGGTTTTCAGTTTTTGTCGTGATTTTTTCAACAGGAAATCCCTACTAAAACCAAGTTTTGGCCTTCTGTAACCAAGTCATTGAGTCTGCAGACACTGTAA
>CAXHLB010000651.1:0-89000 GCA_964017235.1 Sabellastarte sp. h YS-2021 | reverse complement strand
ACTGCTAGGTGTAAGTCCCAAAGCTGTTGCATATTTATTGGTGCCACCCCCTCACTCTTTGGCCCAAATTGCAGCATTAGATCCCAATATCTGGCTTAGCCCTGCTGCCAAAATGGCGCCCCAGGTATATGGGTTTTATGCAGCTAGACCACCCCATTGCAGGTTACAGAGCAATGTGCCATAGATTAACCCAATTCGAAGGTGTCAAAGCTACTCCATCTTTATTGGTAATTGTTACTCAGTGTTTGGACCAAATTGCAGCATAATATCTCAATATTTGGCTTAGTTATGGTGGAAACATGACCCCCTGTATATATGAATTACTGCAACCAGTATATTTCATCCCAAGTCGCAGAATCTCCCTGCAGCAGACTTACTGCTAGCTGTAAGTCCCAAAGCTGTTGCATATTTATTGGTGCCACCCCCTCACTCTTTGGCCCAAATTGCAGCATTACATCCCAATATCTGGCTTAGCCCTGCTGCCAAAATGGCGCCCCAGGTATATGGGTTTTATGCAGCTAGACCACCCCATTGCAGGTTACAGAGCAATGTGACATGGGTTTAACCCAGTCTGTAGGTCTGAAAGCTATTTCCTATTTATTGGGGTCATTCACTTAGCGTCTGGACCAAATTGGAGCATTAAAGCTGAATGTTTGTCTTAGTTATGGTGGAAACATGACCCCTGCATATATTAACATACTGCAACCAGTGTAGCCCATTTCCAGTCGTAAAAGCTTGCGACAAGAGTTTCCTTTATAGATGTAAGTCCCAAAGCTGTTACATATTTATTAGTGTCACCCACCTAATCTTTGGCCCAAATTGCAGCATTACATCCCAATATTTGGCTTAGTTATGCTGCCAAAATGGCGCCCCAGGTATATGGGTTTTATGCAGCTAGACCACCCCATTGCAGGTTACAGAGCAATGTGCCATAGATTAACCCAATTCGAAGGTGTCAAAGCTACTCCATCTTTATTGGTAATTGTTACTCAGTGTTTGGACCAAATTGCAGCATAATATCTCAATATTTGGCTTAGTTATGGTGGAAACATGACCCCCTGTATATATGAAGTACTGCAACCAGTATATTTCATCCCAAGTCACAGAATCTCCCTGCAGCAGACTTACTGCTAGGTGTAAGTCCCAAAGCTGTTGCATATTTATTGGTGCCACCTCCTCACTCTTTGGCCCAAATTGCAGCATTACATCCCAATATCTGGCTTAGCCCTGCTGCCAAAATGGCGCCCCAGGTATATGGGTTTTATGCAGCTAGACCACCCCATTGCAGGTTACAGAGCAATGTGACATGGGTTTAACCCAGTCTGTAGGTCTCAAAGCTATTTCCTATTTATTGGGGTCATTCACTTAGCGTCTGGACCAAATTGGAGCATTAAAGCTCAATGTTTGTCTTAGTTATGGTGGAAACATGACCCCTGCATATATTAACATACTGCAACCAGTGTAGCCCATTTCCAGTCGTAAAAGCTTGCGACAAGAGTTTCCTTTATAGATGAAAGTCCCAAAGCTGTTACATATTTATTAGTGTCACCCACCTAATCTTTGGCCCAAATTGCAGCATTACATCCCAATATTTGGCTTAGTTATGCTGCCAAAATGGCGCCCCAGGTATATGGGTTTTATGCAGCTAGACCACCCCATTGCAGGTTACAGAGCAATGTGCCATAGATTAACCCAATTCGAAGGTGTCAAAGCTACTCCATCTTTATTGGTAATTGTTACTCAGTGTTTGGACCAAATTGCAGCATAATATCTCAATATTTGGCTTAGTTATGGTGGAAACATGACCCCCTGTATATATGAATTACTGCAACCAGTATATTTCATCCCAAGTTGCAGAATCTCCCTGCAGCAGACTTACTGCTAGGTGTAAGTCCCAAAGCTGTTGCATATTTATTGGTGCCACCCCCTCACTCTTTGGCCCAAATTGCAGCATTACATCCCAATATCTGGCTTAGCCCTGCTGCCAAAATGGCGCCCCAGGTATATGGGTTTTATGCAGCTAGACCACCCCATTGCAGGTTACAGAGCAATGTGACATGGGTTTAACCCAGTCTGTAGGTCTGAAAGCTATTTCCTATTTATTGGGGTCATTCACTTAGCGTCTGGACCAAATTGGAGCATTAAAGCTGAATGTTTGTCTTAGTTATGGTGGAAACATGACCCCTGCATATATTAACATACTGCAACCAGTGTAGCCCATTTCCAGTCGTAAAAGCTTGCGACAAGAGTTTCCTTTATAGATGTAAGTCCCAAAGCTGTTACATATTTATTAGTGTCACCCACCTAATCTTTGGCCCAAATTGCAGCATTACATCCCAATATTTGGCTTAGTTATGCTGCCAAAATGGCGCCCCAGGTATATGGGTTTTATGCAGCTAGACCACCCCATTGCAGGTTACAGAGCAATGTGCCATAGATTAACCCAATTCGAAGGTGTCAAAGCTACTCCATCTTTATTGGTAATTGTTACTCAGTGTTTGGACCAAATTGCAGCATAATATCTCAATATTTGGCTTAGTTATGGTGGAAACATGACCCCCTGTATATATGAAGTACTGCAACCAGTATATTTCATCCCAAGTCACAGAATCTCCCTGCAGCAGACTTACTGCTAGGTGTAAGTCCCAAAGCTGTTGCATATTTATTGGTGCCACCTCCTCACTCTTTGGCCCAAATTGCAGCATTACATCCCAATATCTGGCTTAGCCCTGCTGCCAAAATGGCGCCCCAGGTATATGGGTTTTATGCAGCTAGACCACCCCATTGCAGGTTACAGAGCAATGTGACATGGGTTTAACCCAGTCTGTAGGTCTCAAAGCTATTTCCTATTTATTGGGGTCATTCACTTAGCGTCTGGACCAAATTGGAGCATTAAAGCTCAATGTTTGTCTTAGTTATGGTGGAAACATGACCCCTGCATATATTAACATACTGCAACCAGTGTAGCCCATTTCCAGTCGTAAAAGCTTGCGACAAGAGTTTCCTTTATAGATGAAAGTCCCAAAGCTGTTACATATTTATTAGTGTCACCCACCTAATCTTTGGCCCAAATTGCAGCATTACATCCCAATATTTGGCTTAGTTATGCTGCCAAAATGGCGCCCCAGGTATATGGGTTTTATGCAGCTAGACCACCCCATTGCAGGTTACAGAGCAATGTGCCATAGATTAACCCAATTCGAAGGTGTCAAAGCTACTCCATCTTTATTGGTAATTGTTACTCAGTGTTTGGACCAAATTGCAGCATAATATCTCAATATTTGGCTTAGTTATGGTGGAAACATGACCCCCTGTATATATGAATTACTGCAACCAGTATATTTCATCCCAAGTTGCAGAATCTCCCTGCAGCAGACTTACTGCTAGGTGTAAGTCCCAAAGCTGTTGCATATTTATTGGTGCCACCCCCTCACTCTTTGGCCCAAATTGCAGCATTACATCCCAATATCTGGCTTAGCCCTGCTGCCAAAATGGCGCCCCAGGTATATGGGTTTTATGCAGCTAGACCACCCCATTGCAGGTTACAGAGCAATGTGACATGGGTTTAACCCAGTCTGTAGGTCTGAAAGCTATTTCCTATTTATTGGGGTCATTCACTTAGCGTCTGGACCAAATTGGAGCATTAAAGCTGAATGTTTGTCTTAGTTATGGTGGAAACATGACCCCTGCATATATTAACATACTGCAACCAGTGTAGCCCATTTCCAGTCGTAAAAGCTTGCGACAAGAGTTTCCTTTATAGATGTAAGTCCCAAAGCTGTTACATATTTATTAGTGTCACCCACCTAATCTTTGGCCCAAATTGCAGCATTACATCCCAATATTTGGCTTAGTTATGCTGCCAAAATGGCGCCCCAGGTATATGGGTTTTATGCAGCTAGACCACCCCATTGCAGGTTACAGAGCAATGTGCCATAGATTAACCCAATTCGAAGGTGTCAAAGCTACTCCATCTTTATTGGTAATTGTTACTCAGTGTTTGGACCAAATTGCAGCATAATATCTCAATATTTGGCTTAGTTATGGTGGAAACATGACCCCCTGTATATATGAAGTACTGCAACCAGTATATTTCATCCCAAGTCACAGAATCTCCCTGCAGCAGACTTACTGCTAGGTGTAAGTCCCAAAGCTGTTGCATATTTATTGGTGCCACCTCCTCACTCTTTGGCCCAAATTGCAGCATTACATCCCAATATCTGGCTTAGCCCTGCTGCCAAAATGGCGCCCCAGGTATATGGGTTTTATGCAGCTAGACCACCCCATTGCAGGTTACAGAGCAATGTGACATGGGTTTAACCCAGTCTGTAGGTCTCAAAGCTATTTCCTATTTATTGGGGTCATTCACTTAGCGTCTGGACCAAATTGGAGCATTAAAGCTCAATGTTTGTCTTAGTTATGGTGGAAACATGACCCCTGCATATATTAACATACTGCAACCAGTGTAGCCCATTTCCAGTCGTAAAAGCTTGCGACAAGAGTTTCCTTTATAGATGAAAGTCCCAAAGCTGTTACATATTTATTAGTGTCACCCACCTAATCTTTGGCCCAAATTGCAGCATTACATCCCAATATTTGGCTTAGTTATGCTGCCAAAATGGCGCCCCAGGTATATGGGTTTTATGCAGCTAGACCACCCCATTGCAGGTTACAGAGCAATGTGCCATAGATTAACCCAATTCGAAGGTGTCAAAGCTACTCCATCTTTATTGGTAATTGTTACTCAGTGTTTGGACCAAATTGCAGCATAATATCTCAATATTTGGCTTAGTTATGGTGGAAACATGACCCCCTGTATATATGAATTACTGCAACCAGTATATTTCATCCCAAGTTGCAGAATCTCCCTGCAGCAGACTTACTGCTAGGTGTAAGTCCCAAAGCTGTTGCATATTTATTGGTGCCACCCCCTCACTCTTTGGCCCAAATTGCAGCATTACATCCCAATATCTGGCTTAGCCCTGCTGCCAAAATGGCGCCCCAGGTATATGGGTTTTATGCAGCTAGACCACCCCATTGCAGGTTACAGAGCAATGTGACATGGGTTTAACCCAGTCTGTAGGTCTGAAAGCTATTTCCTATTTATTGGGGTCATTCACTTAGCGTCTGGACCAAATTGGAGCATTAAAGCTGAATGTTTGTCTTAGTTATGGTGGAAACATGACCCCTGCATATATTAACATACTGCCACCAGTGTAGCCCATTTCCAGTCGTAAAAGCTTGCGACAAGAGTTTCCTTTATAGATGTAAGTCCCAAAGCTGTTACATATTTATTAGTGTCACCCACCTAATCTTTGGCCCAAATTGCAGCATTACATCCCAATATTTGGCTTAGTTATGCTGCCAAAATGGCGCCCCAGGTATATGGGTTTTATGCAGCTAGACCACCCCATTGCAGGTTACAGAGCAATGTGACATGGGTTTAACCCAGTCTGTAGGTCTCAAAGCTATTTCCTATTTATTGGGGTCATTCACTTAGCGTCTGGACCAAATTGGAGCATTAAAGCTCAATGTTTGTCTTAGTTATGGTGGAAACATGACCCCTGCATATATTAACATACTGCAACCAGTGTAGCCCATTTCCAGTCGTAAAAGCTTGCGACAAGAGTTTCCTTTATAGATGTAAGTCCCAAAGCTGTTACATATTTATTAGTGTCACCCACCTAATCTTTGGCCCAAATTGCAGCATTACATCCCAATATTTGGCTTAGTTATGCTGCCAAAATGGCGCCCCAGGTATATGGGTTTTATGCAGCTAGACCACCCCATTGCAGGTTACAGAGCAATGTGCCATAGATTAACCCAATTCGAAGGTGTCAAAGCTACTCCATCTTTATTGGTAATTGTTACTCAGTGTTTGGACCAAATTGCAGCATAATATCTCAATATTTGGCTTAGTTATGGTGGAAACATGACCCCCTGTATATATGAATTACTGCAACCAGTATATTTCATCCCAAGTTGCAGAATCTCCCTGCAGCAGACTTACTGCTAGGTGTAAGTCCCAAAGCTGTTGCATATTTATTGGTGCCACCCCCTCACTCTTTGGCCCAAATTGCAGCATTACATCCCAATATCTGGCTTAGCCCTGCTGCCAAAATGGCGCCCCAGGTATATGGGTTTTATGCAGCTAGACCACCCCATTGCAGGTTACAGAGCAATGTGACATGGGTTTAACCCAGTCTGTAGGTCTGAAAGCTATTTCCTATTTATTGGGGTCATTCACTTAGCGTCTGGACCAAATTGGAGCATTAAAGCTGAATGTTTGTCTTAGTTATGGTGGAAACATGACCCCTGCATATATTAACATACTGCAACCAGTGTAGCCCATTTCCAGTCGTAAAAGCTTGCGACAAGAGTTTCCTTTATAGATGTAAGTCCCAAAGCTGTTACATATTTATTAGTGTCACCCACCTAATCTTTGGCCCAAATTGCAGCATTACATCCCAATATTTGGCTTAGTTATGCTGCCAAAATGGCGCCCCAGGTATATGGGTTTTATGCAGCTAGACCACCCCATTGCAGGTTACAGAGCAATGTGCCATAGATTAACCCAATTCGAAGGTGTCAAAGCTACTCCATCTTTATTGGTAATTGTTACTCAGTGTTTGGACCAAATTGCAGCATAATATCTCAATATTTGGCTTAGTTATGGTGGAAACATGACCCCCTGTATATATGAATTACTGCAACCAGTATATTTCATCCCAAGTTGCAGAATCTCCCTGCAGCAGACTTACTGCTAGGTGTAAGTCCCAAAGCTGTTGCATATTTATTGGTGCCACCCCCTCACTCTTTGGCCCAAATTGCAGCATTACATCCCAATATCTGGCTTAGCCCTGCTGCCAAAATGGCGCCCCAGGTATATGGGTTTTATGCAGCTAGACCACCCCATTGCAGGTTACAGAGCAATGTGACATGGGTTTAACCCAGTCTGTAGGTCTGAAAGCTATTTCCTATTTATTGGGGTCATTCACTTAGCGTCTGGACCAAATTGGAGCATTAAAGCTGAATGTTTGTCTTAGTTATGGTGGAAACATGACCCCTGCATATATTAACATACTGCAACCAGTGTAGCCCATTTCCAGTCGTAAAAGCTTGCGACAAGAGTTTCCTTTATAGATGTAAGTCCCAAAGCTGTTACATATTTATTAGTGTCACCCACCTAATCTTTGGCCCAAATTGCAGCATTACATCCCAATATTTGGCTTAGTTATGCTGCCAAAATGGCGCCCCAGGTATATGGGTTTTATGCAGCTAGACCACCCCATTGCAGGTTACAGAGCAATGTGACATGGGTTTAACCCAGTCTGTAGGTCTGAAAGCTATTTCCTATTTATTGGGGTCATTCACTTAGCGTCTGGACCAAATTGGAGCATTAAAGCTGAATGTTTGTCTTAGTTATGGTGGAAACATGACCCCTGCATATATTAACATACTGCAACCAGTGTAGCCCATTTCCAGTCGTAAAAGCTTGCGACAAGAGTTTCCTTTATAGATGTAAGTCCCAAAGCTGTTACATATTTATTAGTGTCACCCACCTAATCTTTGGCCCAAATTGCAGCATTACATCCCAATATTTGGCTTAGTTATGCTGCCAAAATGGCGCCCCAGGTATATGGGTTTTATGCAGCTAGACCACCCCATTGCAGGTTACAGAGCAATGTGCCATAGATTAACCCAATTCGAAGGTGTCAAAGCTACTCCATCTTTATTGGTAATTGTTACTCAGTGTTTGGACCAAATTGCAGCATAATATCTCAATATTTGGCTTAGTTATGGTGGAAACATGACCCCCTGTATATATGAATTACTGCAACCAGTATATTTCATCCCAAGTTGCAGAATCTCCCTGCAGCAGACTTACTGCTAGGTGTAAGTCCCAAAGCTGTTGCATATTTATTGGTGCCACCCCCTCACTCTTTGGCCCAAATTGCAGCATTACATCCCAATATCTGGCTTAGCCCTGCTGCCAAAATGGCGCCCCAGGTATATGGGTTTTATGCAGCTAGACCACCCCATTGCAGGTTACAGAGCAATGTGACATGGGTTTAACCCAGTCTGTAGGTCTGAAAGCTATTTCCTATTTATTGGGGTCATTCACTTAGCGTCTGGACCAAATTGGAGCATTAAAGCTGAATGTTTGTCTTAGTTATGGTGGAAACATGACCCCTGCATATATTAACATACTGCCACCAGTGTAGCCCATTTCCAGTCGTAAAAGCTTGCGACAAGAGTTTCCTTTATAGATGTAAGTCCCAAAGCTGTTACATATTTATTAGTGTCACCCACCTAATCTTTGGCCCAAATTGCAGCATTACATCCCAATATTTGGCTTAGTTATGCTGCCAAAATGGCGCCCCAGGTATATGGGTTTTATGCAGCTAGACCACCCCATTGCAGGTTACAGAGCAATGTGACATGGGTTTAACCCAGTCTGTAGGTCTCAAAGCTATTTCCTATTTATTGGGGTCATTCACTTAGCGTCTGGACCAAATTGGAGCATTAAAGCTCAATGTTTGTCTTAGTTATGGTGGAAACATGACCCCTGCATATATTAACATACTGCAACCAGTGTAGCCCATTTCCAGTCGTAAAAGCTTGCGACAAGAGTTTCCTTTATAGATGTAAGTCCCAAAGCTGTTACATATTTATTAGTGTCACCCACCTAATCTTTGGCCCAAATTGCAGCATTACATCCCAATATTTGGCTTAGTTATGCTGCCAAAATGGCGCCCCAGGTATATGGGTTTTATGCAGCTAGACCACCCCATTGCAGGTTACAGAGCAATGTGCCATAGATTAACCCAATTCGAAGGTGTCAAAGCTACTCCATCTTTATTGGTAATTGTTACTCAGTGTTTGGACCAAATTGCAGCATAATATCTCAATATTTGGCTTAGTTATGGTGGAAACATGACCCCCTGTATATATGAATTACTGCAACCAGTATATTTCATCCCAAGTTGCAGAATCTCCCTGCAGCAGACTTACTGCTAGGTGTAAGTCCCAAAGCTGTTGCATATTTATTGGTGCCACCCCCTCACTCTTTGGCCCAAATTGCAGCATTACATCCCAATATCTGGCTTAGCCCTGCTGCCAAAATGGCGCCCCAGGTATATGGGTTTTATGCAGCTAGACCACCCCATTGCAGGTTACAGAGCAATGTGACATGGGTTTAACCCAGTCTGTAGGTCTGAAAGCTATTTCCTATTTATTGGGGTCATTCACTTAGCGTCTGGACCAAATTGGAGCATTAAAGCTGAATGTTTGTCTTAGTTATGGTGGAAACATGACCCCTGCATATATTAACATACTGCAACCAGTGTAGCCCATTTCCAGTCGTAAAAGCTTGCGACAAGAGTTTCCTTTATAGATGTAAGTCCCAAAGCTGTTACATATTTATTAGTGTCACCCACCTAATCTTTGGCCCAAATTGCAGCATTACATCCCAATATTTGGCTTAGTTATGCTGCCAAAATGGCGCCCCAGGTATATGGGTTTTATGCAGCTAGACCACCCCATTGCAGGTTACAGAGCAATGTGCCATAGATTAACCCAATTCGAAGGTGTCAAAGCTACTCCATCTTTATTGGTAATTGTTACTCAGTGTTTGGACCAAATTGCAGCATAATATCTCAATATTTGGCTTAGTTATGGTGGAAACATGACCCCCTGTATATATGAATTACTGCAACCAGTATATTTCATCCCAAGTTGCAGAATCTCCCTGCAGCAGACTTACTGCTAGGTGTAAGTCCCAAAGCTGTTGCATATTTATTGGTGCCACCCCCTCACTCTTTGGCCCAAATTGCAGCATTACATCCCAATATCTGGCTTAGCCCTGCTGCCAAAATGGCGCCCCAGGTATATGGGTTTTATGCAGCTAGACCACCCCATTGCAGGTTACAGAGCAATGTGACATGGGTTTAACCCAGTCTGTAGGTCTGAAAGCTATTTCCTATTTATTGGGGTCATTCACTTAGCGTCTGGACCAAATTGGAGCATTAAAGCTGAATGTTTGTCTTAGTTATGGTGGAAACATGACCCCTGCATATATTAACATACTGCAACCAGTGTAGCCCATTTCCAGTCGTAAAAGCTTGCGACAAGAGTTTCCTTTATAGATGTAAGTCCCAAAGCTGTTACATATTTATTAGTGTCACCCACCTAATCTTTGGCCCAAATTGCAGCATTACATCCCAATATTTGGCTTAGTTATGCTGCCAAAATGGCGCCCCAGGTATATGGGTTTTATGCAGCTAGACCACCCCATTGCAGGTTACAGAGCAATGTGACATGGGTTTAACCCAGTCTGTAGGTCTGAAAGCTATTTCCTATTTATTGGGGTCATTCACTTAGCGTCTGGACCAAATTGGAGCATTAAAGCTGAATGTTTGTCTTAGTTATGGTGGAAACATGACCCCTGCATATATTAACATACTGCAACCAGTGTAGCCCATTTCCAGTCGTAAAAGCTTGCGACAAGAGTTTCCTTTATAGATGTAAGTCCCAAAGCTGTTACATATTTATTAGTGTCACCCACCTAATCTTTGGCCCAAATTGCAGCATTACATCCCAATATTTGGCTTAGTTATGCTGCCAAAATGGCGCCCCAGGTATATGGGTTTTATGCAGCTAGACCACCCCATTGCAGGTTACAGAGCAATGTGCCATAGATTAACCCAATTCGAAGGTGTCAAAGCTACTCCATCTTTATTGGTAATTGTTACTCAGTGTTTGGACCAAATTGCAGCATAATATCTCAATATTTGGCTTAGTTATGGTGGAAACATGACCCCCTGTATATATGAATTACTGCAACCAGTATATTTCATCCCAAGTTGCAGAATCTCCCTGCAGCAGACTTACTGCTAGGTGTAAGTCCCAAAGCTGTTGCATATTTATTGGTGCCACCCCCTCACTCTTTGGCCCAAATTGCAGCATTACATCCCAATATCTGGCTTAGCCCTGCTGCCAAAATGGCGCCCCAGGTATATGGGTTTTATGCAGCTAGACCACCCCATTGCAGGTTACAGAGCAATGTGACATGGGTTTAACCCAGTCTGTAGGTCTGAAAGCTATTTCCTATTTATTGGGGTCATTCACTTAGCGTCTGGACCAAATTGGAGCATTAAAGCTGAATGTTTGTCTTAGTTATGGTGGAAACATGACCCCTGCATATATTAACATACTGCAACCAGTGTAGCCCATTTCCAGTCGTAAAAGCTTGCGACAAGAGTTTCCTTTATAGATGTAAGTCCCAAAGCTGTTACATATTTATTAGTGTCACCCACCTAATCTTTGGCCCAAATTGCAGCATTACATCCCAATATTTGGCTTAGTTATGCTGCCAAAATGGCGCCCCAGGTATATGGGTTTTATGCAGCTAGACCACCCCATTGCAGGTTACAGAGCAATGTGACATGGGTTTAACCCAGTCTGTAGGTCTGAAAGCTATTTCCTATTTATTGGGGTCATTCACTTAGCGTCTGGACCAAATTGGAGCATTAAAGCTGAATGTTTGTCTTAGTTATGGTGGAAACATGACCCCTGCATATATTAACATACTGCAACCAGTGTAGCCCATTTCCAGTCGTAAAAGCTTGCGACAAGAGTTTCCTTTATAGATGTAAGTCCCAAAGCTGTTACATATTTATTAGTGTCACCCACCTAATCTTTGGCCCAAATTGCAGCATTACATCCCAATATTTGGCTTAGTTATGCTGCCAAAATGGCGCCCCAGGTATATGGGTTTTATGCAGCTAGACCACCCCATTGCAGGTTACAGAGCAATGTGCCATAGATTAACCCAATTCGAAGGTGTCAAAGCTACTCCATCTTTATTGGTAATTGTTACTCAGTGTTTGGACCAAATTGCAGCATAATATCTCAATATTTGGCTTAGTTATGGTGGAAACATGACCCCCTGTATATATGAATTACTGCAACCAGTATATTTCATCCCAAGTTGCAGAATCTCCCTGCAGCAGACTTACTGCTAGGTGTAAGTCCCAAAGCTGTTGCATATTTATTGGTGCCACCCCCTCACTCTTTGGCCCAAATTGCAGCATTACATCCCAATATCTGGCTTAGCCCTGCTGCCAAAATGGCGCCCCAGGTATATGGGTTTTATGCAGCTAGACCACCCCATTGCAGGTTACAGAGCAATGTGACATGGGTTTAACCCAGTCTGTAGGTCTGAAAGCTATTTCCTATTTATTGGGGTCATTCACTTAGCGTCTGGACCAAATTGGAGCACTAAAGCTGAATGTTTGTCTTAGTTATGGTGGAAACATGACCCCTGCATATATTAACATACTGCAACCAGTGTAGCCCATTTCCAGTCGTAAAAGCTTGCGACAAGAGTTTCCTTTATAGATGTAAGTCCCAAAGCTGTTACATATTTATTAGTGTCACCCACCTAATCTTTGGCCCAAATTGCAGCATTACATCCCAATATTTGGCTTAGTTATGCTGCCAAAATGGCGCCCCAGGTATATGGGTTTTATGCAGCTAGACCACCCCATTGCAGGTTACAGAGCAATGTGCCATAGATTAACCCAATTCGAAGGTGTCAAAGCTACTCCATCTTTATTGGTAATTGTTACTCAGTGTTTGGACCAAATTGCAGCATAATATCTCAATATTTGGCTTAGTTATGGTGGAAACATGACCCCCTGTATATATGAAGTACTGCAACCAGTATATTTCATCCCAAGTCACAGAATCTCCCTGCAGCAGACTTACTGCTAGGTGTAAGTCCCAAAGCTGTTGCATATTTATTGGTGCCACCTCCTCACTCTTTGGCCCAAATTGCAGCATTACATCCCAATATCTGGCTTAGCCCTGCTGCCAAAATGGCGCCCCAGGTATATGGGTTTTATGCAGCTAGACCACCCCATTGCAGGTTACAGAGCAATGTGACATGGGTTTAACCCAGTCTGTAGGTCTCAAAGCTATTTCCTATTTATTGGGGTCATTCACTTAGCGTCTGGACCAAATTGGAGCATTAAAGCTCAATGTTTGTCTTAGTTATGGTGGAAACATGACCCCTGCATATATTAACATACTGCAACCAGTGTAGCCCATTTCCAGTCGTAAAAGCTTGCGACAAGAGTTTCCTTTATAGATGAAAGTCCCAAAGCTGTTACATATTTATTAGTGTCACCCACCTAATCTTTGGCCCAAATTGCAGCATTACATCCCAATATTTGGCTTAGTTATGCTGCCAAAATGGCGCCCCAGGTATATGGGTTTTATGCAGCTAGACCACCCCATTGCAGGTTACAGAGCAATGTGCCATAGATTAACCCAATTCGAAGGTGTCAAAGCTACTCCATCTTTATTGGTAATTGTTACTCAGTGTTTGGACCAAATTGCAGCATAATATCTCAATATTTGGCTTAGTTATGGTGGAAACATGACCCCCTGTATATATGAATTACTGCAACCAGTATATTTCATCCCAAGTTGCAGAATCTCCCTGCAGCAGACTTACTGCTAGGTGTAAGTCCCAAAGCTGTTGCATATTTATTGGTGCCACCCCCTCACTCTTTGGCCCAAATTGCAGCATTACATCCCAATATCTGGCTTAGCCCTGCTGCCAAAATGGCGCCCCAGGTATATGGGTTTTATGCAGCTAGACCACCCCATTGCAGGTTACAGAGCAATGTGACATGGGTTTAACCCAGTCTGTAGGTCTGAAAGCTATTTCCTATTTATTGGGGTCATTCACTTAGCGTCTGGACCAAATTGGAGCATTAAAGCTGAATGTTTGTCTTAGTTATGGTGGAAACATGACCCCTGCATATATTAACATACTGCCACCAGTGTAGCCCATTTCCAGTCGTAAAAGCTTGCGACAAGAGTTTCCTTTATAGATGTAAGTCCCAAAGCTGTTACATATTTATTAGTGTCACCCACCTAATCTTTGGCCCAAATTGCAGCATTACATCCCAATATTTGGCTTAGTTATGCTGCCAAAATGGCGCCCCAGGTATATGGGTTTTATGCAGCTAGACCACCCCATTGCAGGTTACAGAGCAATGTGACATGGGTTTAACCCAGTCTGTAGGTCTCAAAGCTATTTCCTATTTATTGGGGTCATTCACTTAGCGTCTGGACCAAATTGGAGCATTAAAGCTGAATGTTTGTCTTAGTTATGGTGGAAACATGACCCCTGCATATATTAACATACTGCAACCAGTGTAGCCCATTTCCAGTCGTAAAAGCTTGCGACAAGAGTTTCCTTTATAGATGTAAGTCCCAAAGCTGTTACATATTTATTAGTGTCACCCACCTAATCTTTGGCCCAAATTGCAGCATTACATCCCAATATTTGGCTTAGTTATGCTGCCAAAATGGCGCCCCAGGTATATGGGTTTTATGCAGCTAGACCACCCCATTGCAGGTTACAGAGCAATGTGCCATAGATTAACCCAATTCGAAGGTGTCAAAGCTACTCCATCTTTATTGGTAATTGTTACTCAGTGTTTGGACCAAATTGCAGCATAATATCTCAATATTTGGCTTAGTTATGGTGGAAACATGACCCCCTGTATATATGAATTACTGCAACCAGTATATTTCATCCCAAGTTGCAGAATCTCCCTGCAGCAGACTTACTGCTAGGTGTAAGTCCCAAAGCTGTTGCATATTTATTGGTGCCACCCCCTCACTCTTTGGCCCAAATTGCAGCATTACATCCCAATATCTGGCTTAGCCCTGCTGCCAAAATGGCGCCCCAGGTATATGGGTTTTATGCAGCTAGACCACCCCATTGCAGGTTACAGAGCAATGTGACATGGGTTTAACCCAGTCTGTAGGTCTGAAAGCTATTTCCTATTTATTGGGGTCATTCACTTAGCGTCTGGACCAAATTGGAGCATTAAAGCTGAATGTTTGTCTTAGTTATGGTGGAAACATGACCCCTGCATATATTAACATACTGCAACCAGTGTAGCCCATTTCCAGTCGTAAAAGCTTGCGACAAGAGTTTCCTTTATAGATGTAAGTCCCAAAGCTGTTACATATTTATTAGTGTCACCCACCTAATCTTTGGCCCAAATTGCAGCATTACATCCCAATATTTGGCTTAGTTATGCTGCCAAAATGGCGCCCCAGGTATATGGGTTTTATGCAGCTAGACCACCCCATTGCAGGTTACAGAGCAATGTGACATGGGTTTAACCCAGTCTGTAGGTCTGAAAGCTATTTCCTATTTATTGGGGTCATTCACTTAGCGTCTGGACCAAATTGGAGCATTAAAGCTGAATGTTTGTCTTAGTTATGGTGGAAACATGACCCCTGCATATATTAACATACTGCAACCAGTGTAGCCCATTTCCAGTCGTAAAAGCTTGCGACAAGAGTTTCCTTTATAGATGTAAGTCCCAAAGCTGTTACATATTTATTAGTGTCACCCACCTAATCTTTGGCCCAAATTGCAGCATTACATCCCAATATTTGGCTTAGTTATGCTGCCAAAATGGCGCCCCAGGTATATGGGTTTTATGCAGCTAGACCACCCCATTGCAGGTTACAGAGCAATGTGCCATAGATTAACCCAATTCGAAGGTGTCAAAGCTACTCCATCTTTATTGGTAATTGTTACTCAGTGTTTGGACCAAATTGCAGCATAATATCTCAATATTTGGCTTAGTTATGGTGGAAACATGACCCCCTGTATATATGAATTACTGCAACCAGTATATTTCATCCCAAGTTGCAGAATCTCCCTGCAGCAGACTTACTGCTAGGTGTAAGTCCCAAAGCTGTTGCATATTTATTGGTGCCACCCCCTCACTCTTTGGCCCAAATTGCAGCATTACATCCCAATATCTGGCTTAGCCCTGCTGCCAAAATGGCGCCCCAGGTATATGGGTTTTATGCAGCTAGACCACCCCATTGCAGGTTACAGAGCAATGTGACATGGGTTTAACCCAGTCTGTAGGTCTGAAAGCTATTTCCTATTTATTGGGGTCATTCACTTAGCGTCTGGACCAAATTGGAGCATTAAAGCTGAATGTTTGTCTTAGTTATGGTGGAAACATGACCCCTGCATATATTAACATACTGCAACCAGTGTAGCCCATTTCCAGTCGTAAAAGCTTGCGACAAGAGTTTCCTTTATAGATGAAAGTCCCAAAGCTGTTACATATTTATTAGTGTCACCCACCTAATCTTTGGCCCAAATTGCAGCATTACATCCCAATATTTGGCTTAGTTATGCTGCCAAAATGGCGCCCCAGGTATATGGGTTTTATGCAGCTAGACCACCCCATTGCAGGTTACAGAGCAATGTGCCATAGATTAACCCAATTCGAAGGTGTCAAAGCTACTCCATCTTTATTGGTAATTGTTACTCAGTGTTTGGACCAAATTGCAGCATAATATCTCAATATTTGGCTTAGTTATGGTGGAAACATGACCCCCTGTATATATGAATTACTGCAACCAGTATATTTCATCCCAAGTTGCAGAATCTCCCTGCAGCAGACTTACTGCTAGGTGTAAGTCCCAAAGCTGTTGCATATTTATTGGTGCCACCCCCTCACTCTTTGGCCCAAATTGCAGCATTACATCCCAATATCTGGCTTAGCCCTGCTGCCAAAATGGCGCCCCAGGTATATGGGTTTTATGCAGCTAGACCACCCCATTGCAGGTTACAGAGCAATGTGACATGGGTTTAACCCAGTCTGTAGGTCTGAAAGCTATTTCCTATTTATTGGGGTCATTCACTTAGCGTCTGGACCAAATTGGAGCATTAAAGCTGAATGTTTGTCTTAGTTATGGTGGAAACATGACCCCTGCATATATTAACATACTGCAACCAGTGTAGCCCATTTCCAGTCGTAAAAGCTTGCGACAAGAGTTTCCTTTATAGATGTAAGTCCCAAAGCTGTTACATATTTATTAGTGTCACCCACCTAATCTTTGGCCCAAATTGCAGCATTACATCCCAATATTTGGCTTAGTTATGCTGCCAAAATGGCGCCCCAGGTATATGGGTTTTATGCAGCTAGACCACCCCATTGCAGGTTACAGAGCAATGTGCCATAGATTAACCCAATTCGAAGGTGTCAAAGCTACTCCATCTTTATTGGTAATTGTTACTCAGTGTTTGGACCAAATTGCAGCATAATATCTCAATATTTGGCTTAGTTATGGTGGAAACATGACCCCCTGTATATATGAAGTACTGCAACCAGTATATTTCATCCCAAGTCACAGAATCTCCCTGCAGCAGACTTACTGCTAGGTGTAAGTCCCAAAGCTGTTGCATATTTATTGGTGCCACCTCCTCACTCTTTGGCCCAAATTGCAGCATTACATCCCAATATCTGGCTTAGCCCTGCTGCCAAAATGGCGCCCCAGGTATATGGGTTTTATGCAGCTAGACCACCCCATTGCAGGTTACAGAGCAATGTGACATGGGTTTAACCCAGTCTGTAGGTCTCAAAGCTATTTCCTATTTATTGGGGTCATTCACTTAGCGTCTGGACCAAATTGGAGCATTAAAGCTCAATGTTTGTCTTAGTTATGGTGGAAACATGACCCCTGCATATATTAACATACTGCAACCAGTGTAGCCCATTTCCAGTCGTAAAAGCTTGCGACAAGAGTTTCCTTTATAGATGAAAGTCCCAAAGCTGTTACATATTTATTAGTGTCACCCACCTAATCTTTGGCCCAAATTGCAGCATTACATCCCAATATTTGGCTTAGTTATGCTGCCAAAATGGCGCCCCAGGTATATGGGTTTTATGCAGCTAGACCACCCCATTGCAGGTTACAGAGCAATGTGCCATAGATTAACCCAATTCGAAGGTGTCAAAGCTACTCCATCTTTATTGGTAATTGTTACTCAGTGTTTGGACCAAATTGCAGCATAATATCTCAATATTTGGCTTAGTTATGGTGGAAACATGACCCCCTGTATATATGAATTACTGCAACCAGTATATTTCATCCCAAGTTGCAGAATCTCCCTGCAGCAGACTTACTGCTAGGTGTAAGTCCCAAAGCTGTTGCATATTTATTGGTGCCACCCCCTCACTCTTTGGCCCAAATTGCAGCATTACATCCCAATATCTGGCTTAGCCCTGCTGCCAAAATGGCGCCCCAGGTATATGGGTTTTATGCAGCTAGACCACCCCATTGCAGGTTACAGAGCAATGTGACATGGGTTTAACCCAGTCTGTAGGTCTGAAAGCTATTTCCTATTTATTGGGGTCATTCACTTAGCGTCTGGACCAAATTGGAGCATTAAAGCTGAATGTTTGTCTTAGTTATGGTGGAAACATGACCCCTGCATATATTAACATACTGCCACCAGTGTAGCCCATTTCCAGTCGTAAAAGCTTGCGACAAGAGTTTCCTTTATAGATGTAAGTCCCAAAGCTGTTACATATTTATTAGTGTCACCCACCTAATCTTTGGCCCAAATTGCAGCATTACATCCCAATATTTGGCTTAGTTATGCTGCCAAAATGGCGCCCCAGGTATATGGGTTTTATGCAGCTAGACCACCCCATTGCAGGTTACAGAGCAATGTGACATGGGTTTAACCCAGTCTGTAGGTCTCAAAGCTATTTCCTATTTATTGGGGTCATTCACTTAGCGTCTGGACCAAATTGGAGCATTAAAGCTCAATGTTTGTCTTAGTTATGGTGGAAACATGACCCCTGCATATATTAACATACTGCAACCAGTGTAGCCCATTTCCAGTCGTAAAAGCTTGCGACAAGAGTTTCCTTTATAGATGTAAGTCCCAAAGCTGTTACATATTTATTAGTGTCACCCACCTAATCTTTGGCCCAAATTGCAGCATTACATCCCAATATTTGGCTTAGTTATGCTGCCAAAATGGCGCCCCAGGTATATGGGTTTTATGCAGCTAGACCACCCCATTGCAGGTTACAGAGCAATGTGCCATAGATTAACCCAATTCGAAGGTGTCAAAGCTACTCCATCTTTATTGGTAATTGTTACTCAGTGTTTGGACCAAATTGCAGCATAATATCTCAATATTTGGCTTAGTTATGGTGGAAACATGACCCCCTGTATATATGAATTACTGCAACCAGTATATTTCATCCCAAGTTGCAGAATCTCCCTGCAGCAGACTTACTGCTAGGTGTAAGTCCCAAAGCTGTTGCATATTTATTGGTGCCACCCCCTCACTCTTTGGCCCAAATTGCAGCATTACATCCCAATATCTGGCTTAGCCCTGCTGCCAAAATGGCGCCCCAGGTATATGGGTTTTATGCAGCTAGACCACCCCATTGCAGGTTACAGAGCAATGTGACATGGGTTTAACCCAGTCTGTAGGTCTGAAAGCTATTTCCTATTTATTGGGGTCATTCACTTAGCGTCTGGACCAAATTGGAGCATTAAAGCTGAATGTTTGTCTTAGTTATGGTGGAAACATGACCCCTGCATATATTAACATACTGCAACCAGTGTAGCCCATTTCCAGTCGTAAAAGCTTGCGACAAGAGTTTCCTTTATAGATGTAAGTCCCAAAGCTGTTACATATTTATTAGTGTCACCCACCTAATCTTTGGCCCAAATTGCAGCATTACATCCCAATATTTGGCTTAGTTATGCTGCCAAAATGGCGCCCCAGGTATATGGGTTTTATGCAGCTAGACCACCCCATTGCAGGTTACAGAGCAATGTGCCATAGATTAACCCAATTCGAAGGTGTCAAAGCTACTCCATCTTTATTGGTAATTGTTACTCAGTGTTTGGACCAAATTGCAGCATAATATCTCAATATTTGGCTTAGTTATGGTGGAAACATGACCCCCTGTATATATGAATTACTGCAACCAGTATATTTCATCCCAAGTTGCAGAATCTCCCTGCAGCAGACTTACTGCTAGGTGTAAGTCCCAAAGCTGTTGCATATTTATTGGTGCCACCCCCTCACTCTTTGGCCCAAATTGCAGCATTACATCCCAATATCTGGCTTAGCCCTGCTGCCAAAATGGCGCCCCAGGTATATGGGTTTTATGCAGCTAGACCACCCCATTGCAGGTTACAGAGCAATGTGACATGGGTTTAACCCAGTCTGTAGGTCTGAAAGCTATTTCCTATTTATTGGGGTCATTCACTTAGCGTCTGGACCAAATTGGAGCATTAAAGCTGAATGTTTGTCTTAGTTATGGTGGAAACATGACCCCTGCATATATTAACATACTGCAACCAGTGTAGCCCATTTCCAGTCGTAAAAGCTTGCGACAAGAGTTTCCTTTATAGATGTAAGTCCCAAAGCTGTTACATATTTATTAGTGTCACCCACCTAATCTTTGGCCCAAATTGCAGCATTACATCCCAATATTTGGCTTAGTTATGCTGCCAAAATGGCGCCCCAGGTATATGGGTTTTATGCAGCTAGACCACCCCATTGCAGGTTACAGAGCAATGTGACATGGGTTTAACCCAGTCTGTAGGTCTGAAAGCTATTTCCTATTTATTGGGGTCATTCACTTAGCGTCTGGACCAAATTGGAGCATTAAAGCTGAATGTTTGTCTTAGTTATGGTGGAAACATGACCCCTGCATATATTAACATACTGCAACCAGTGTAGCCCATTTCCAGTCGTAAAAGCTTGCGACAAGAGTTTCCTTTATAGATGTAAGTCCCAAAGCTGTTACATATTTATTAGTGTCACCCACCTAATCTTTGGCCCAAATTGCAGCATTACATCCCAATATTTGGCTTAGTTATGCTGCCAAAATGGCGCCCCAGGTATATGGGTTTTATGCAGCTAGACCACCCCATTGCAGGTTACAGAGCAATGTGCCATAGATTAACCCAATTCGAAGGTGTCAAAGCTACTCCATCTTTATTGGTAATTGTTACTCAGTGTTTGGACCAAATTGCAGCATAATATCTCAATATTTGGCTTAGTTATGGTGGAAACATGACCCCCTGTATATATGAATTACTGCAACCAGTATATTTCATCCCAAGTTGCAGAATCTCCCTGCAGCAGACTTACTGCTAGGTGTAAGTCCCAAAGCTGTTGCATATTTATTGGTGCCACCCCCTCACTCTTTGGCCCAAATTGCAGCATTACATCCCAATATCTGGCTTAGCCCTGCTGCCAAAATGGCGCCCCAGGTATATGGGTTTTATGCAGCTAGACCACCCCATTGCAGGTTACAGAGCAATGTGACATGGGTTTAACCCAGTCTGTAGGTCTGAAAGCTATTTCCTATTTATTGGGGTCATTCACTTAGCGTCTGGACCAAATTGGAGCATTAAAGCTGAATGTTTGTCTTAGTTATGGTGGAAACATGACCCCTGCATATATTAACATACTGCCACCAGTGTAGCCCATTTCCAGTCGTAAAAGCTTGCGACAAGAGTTTCCTTTATAGATGTAAGTCCCAAAGCTGTTACATATTTATTAGTGTCACCCACCTAATCTTTGGCCCAAATTGCAGCATTACATCCCAATATTTGGCTTAGTTATGCTGCCAAAATGGCGCCCCAGGTATATGGGTTTTATGCAGCTAGACCACCCCATTGCAGGTTACAGAGCAATGTGACATGGGTTTAACCCAGTCTGTAGGTCTCAAAGCTATTTCCTATTTATTGGGGTCATTCACTTAGCGTCTGGACCAAATTGGAGCATTAAAGCTCAATGTTTGTCTTAGTTATGGTGGAAACATGACCCCTGCATATATTAACATACTGCAACCAGTGTAGCCCATTTCCAGTCGTAAAAGCTTGCGACAAGAGTTTCCTTTATAGATGTAAGTCCCAAAGCTGTTACATATTTATTAGTGTCACCCACCTAATCTTTGGCCCAAATTGCAGCATTACATCCCAATATTTGGCTTAGTTATGCTGCCAAAATGGCGCCCCAGGTATATGGGTTTTATGCAGCTAGACCACCCCATTGCAGGTTACAGAGCAATGTGCCATAGATTAACCCAATTCGAAGGTGTCAAAGCTACTCCATCTTTATTGGTAATTGTTACTCAGTGTTTGGACCAAATTGCAGCATAATATCTCAATATTTGGCTTAGTTATGGTGGAAACATGACCCCCTGTATATATGAATTACTGCAACCAGTATATTTCATCCCAAGTTGCAGAATCTCCCTGCAGCAGACTTACTGCTAGGTGTAAGTCCCAAAGCTGTTGCATATTTATTGGTGCCACCCCCTCACTCTTTGGCCCAAATTGCAGCATTACATCCCAATATCTGGCTTAGCCCTGCTGCCAAAATGGCGCCCCAGGTATATGGGTTTTATGCAGCTAGACCACCCCATTGCAGGTTACAGAGCAATGTGACATGGGTTTAACCCAGTCTGTAGGTCTGAAAGCTATTTCCTATTTATTGGGGTCATTCACTTAGCGTCTGGACCAAATTGGAGCATTAAAGCTGAATGTTTGTCTTAGTTATGGTGGAAACATGACCCCTGCATATATTAACATACTGCAACCAGTGTAGCCCATTTCCAGTCGTAAAAGCTTGCGACAAGAGTTTCCTTTATAGATGTAAGTCCCAAAGCTGTTACATATTTATTAGTGTCACCCACCTAATCTTTGGCCCAAATTGCAGCATTACATCCCAATATTTGGCTTAGTTATGCTGCCAAAATGGCGCCCCAGGTATATGGGTTTTATGCAGCTAGACCACCCCATTGCAGGTTACAGAGCAATGTGCCATAGATTAACCCAATTCGAAGGTGTCAAAGCTACTCCATCTTTATTGGTAATTGTTACTCAGTGTTTGGACCAAATTGCAGCATAATATCTCAATATTTGGCTTAGTTATGGTGGAAACATGACCCCCTGTATATATGAATTACTGCAACCAGTATATTTCATCCCAAGTTGCAGAATCTCCCTGCAGCAGACTTACTGCTAGGTGTAAGTCCCAAAGCTGTTGCATATTTATTGGTGCCACCCCCTCACTCTTTGGCCCAAATTGCAGCATTACATCCCAATATCTGGCTTAGCCCTGCTGCCAAAATGGCGCCCCAGGTATATGGGTTTTATGCAGCTAGACCACCCCATTGCAGGTTACAGAGCAATGTGACATGGGTTTAACCCAGTCTGTAGGTCTGAAAGCTATTTCCTATTTATTGGGGTCATTCACTTAGCGTCTGGACCAAATTGGAGCATTAAAGCTGAATGTTTGTCTTAGTTATGGTGGAAACATGACCCCTGCATATATTAACATACTGCAACCAGTGTAGCCCATTTCCAGTCGTAAAAGCTTGCGACAAGAGTTTCCTTTATAGATGTAAGTCCCAAAGCTGTTACATATTTATTAGTGTCACCCACCTAATCTTTGGCCCAAATTGCAGCATTACATCCCAATATTTGGCTTAGTTATGCTGCCAAAATGGCGCCCCAGGTATATGGGTTTTATGCAGCTAGACCACCCCATTGCAGGTTACAGAGCAATGTGACATGGGTTTAACCCAGTCTGTAGGTCTGAAAGCTATTTCCTATTTATTGGGGTCATTCACTTAGCGTCTGGACCAAATTGGAGCATTAAAGCTGAATGTTTGTCTTAGTTATGGTGGAAACATGACCCCTGCATATATTAACATACTGCAACCAGTGTAGCCCATTTCCAGTCGTAAAAGCTTGCGACAAGAGTTTCCTTTATAGATGTAAGTCCCAAAGCTGTTACATATTTATTAGTGTCACCCACCTAATCTTTGGCCCAAATTGCAGCATTACATCCCAATATTTGGCTTAGTTATGCTGCCAAAATGGCGCCCCAGGTATATGGGTTTTATGCAGCTAGACCACCCCATTGCAGGTTACAGAGCAATGTGCCATAGATTAACCCAATTCGAAGGTGTCAAAGCTACTCCATCTTTATTGGTAATTGTTACTCAGTGTTTGGACCAAATTGCAGCATAATATCTCAATATTTGGCTTAGTTATGGTGGAAACATGACCCCCTGTATATATGAATTACTGCAACCAGTATATTTCATCCCAAGTTGCAGAATCTCCCTGCAGCAGACTTACTGCTAGGTGTAAGTCCCAAAGCTGTTGCATATTTATTGGTGCCACCCCCTCACTCTTTGGCCCAAATTGCAGCATTACATCCCAATATCTGGCTTAGCCCTGCTGCCAAAATGGCGCCCCAGGTATATGGGTTTTATGCAGCTAGACCACCCCATTGCAGGTTACAGAGCAATGTGACATGGGTTTAACCCAGTCTGTAGGTCTGAAAGCTATTTCCTATTTATTGGGGTCATTCACTTAGCGTCTGGACCAAATTGGAGCATTAAAGCTGAATGTTTGTCTTAGTTATGGTGGAAACATGACCCCTGCATATATTAACATACTGCAACCAGTGTAGCCCATTTCCAGTCGTAAAAGCTTGCGACAAGAGTTTCCTTTATAGATGTAAGTCCCAAAGCTGTTACATATTTATTAGTGTCACCCACCTAATCTTTGGCCCAAATTGCAGCATTACATCCCAATATTTGGCTTAGTTATGCTGCCAAAATGGCGCCCCAGGTATATGGGTTTTATGCAGCTAGACCACCCCATTGCAGGTTACAGAGCAATGTGACATGGGTTTAACCCAGTCTGTAGGTCTGAAAGCTATTTCCTATTTATTGGGGTCATTCACTTAGCGTCTGGACCAAATTGGAGCATTAAAGCTGAATGTTTGTCTTAGTTATGGTGGAAACATGACCCCTGCATATATTAACATACTGCAACCAGTGTAGCCCATTTCCAGTCGTAAAAGCTTGCGACAAGAGTTTCCTTTATAGATGTAAGTCCCAAAGCTGTTACATATTTATTAGTGTCACCCACCTAATCTTTGGCCCAAATTGCAGCATTACATCCCAATATTTGGCTTAGTTATGCTGCCAAAATGGCGCCCCAGGTATATGGGTTTTATGCAGCTAGACCACCCCATTGCAGGTTACAGAGCAATGTGCCATAGATTAACCCAATTCGAAGGTGTCAAAGCTACTCCATCTTTATTGGTAATTGTTACTCAGTGTTTGGACCAAATTGCAGCATAATATCTCAATATTTGGCTTAGTTATGGTGGAAACATGACCCCCTGTATATATGAATTACTGCAACCAGTATATTTCATCCCAAGTTGCAGAATCTCCCTGCAGCAGACTTACTGCTAGGTGTAAGTCCCAAAGCTGTTGCATATTTATTGGTGCCACCCCCTCACTCTTTGGCCCAAATTGCAGCATTACATCCCAATATCTGGCTTAGCCCTGCTGCCAAAATGGCGCCCCAGGTATATGGGTTTTATGCAGCTAGACCACCCCATTGCAGGTTACAGAGCAATGTGACATGGGTTTAACCCAGTCTGTAGGTCTGAAAGCTATTTCCTATTTATTGGGGTCATTCACTTAGCGTCTGGACCAAATTGGAGCACTAAAGCTGAATGTTTGTCTTAGTTATGGTGGAAACATGACCCCTGCATATATTAACATACTGCAACCAGTGTAGCCCATTTCCAGTCGTAAAAGCTTGCGACAAGAGTTTCCTTTATAGATGTAAGTCCCAAAGCTGTTACATATTTATTAGTGTCACCCACCTAATCTTTGGCCCAAATTGCAGCATTACATCCCAATATTTGGCTTAGTTATGCTGCCAAAATGGCGCCCCAGGTATATGGGTTTTATGCAGCTAGACCACCCCATTGCAGGTTACAGAGCAATGTGCCATAGATTAACCCAATTCGAAGGTGTCAAAGCTACTCCATCTTTATTGGTAATTGTTACTCAGTGTTTGGACCAAATTGCAGCATAATATCTCAATATTTGGCTTAGTTATGGTGGAAACATGACCCCCTGTATATATGAAGTACTGCAACCAGTATATTTCATCCCAAGTCACAGAATCTCCCTGCAGCAGACTTACTGCTAGGTGTAAGTCCCAAAGCTGTTGCATATTTATTGGTGCCACCTCCTCACTCTTTGGCCCAAATTGCAGCATTACATCCCAATATCTGGCTTAGCCCTGCTGCCAAAATGGCGCCCCAGGTATATGGGTTTTATGCAGCTAGACCACCCCATTGCAGGTTACAGAGCAATGTGACATGGGTTTAACCCAGTCTGTAGGTCTCAAAGCTATTTCCTATTTATTGGGGTCATTCACTTAGCGTCTGGACCAAATTGGAGCATTAAAGCTCAATGTTTGTCTTAGTTATGGTGGAAACATGACCCCTGCATATATTAACATACTGCAACCAGTGTAGCCCATTTCCAGTCGTAAAAGCTTGCGACAAGAGTTTCCTTTATAGATGAAAGTCCCAAAGCTGTTACATATTTATTAGTGTCACCCACCTAATCTTTGGCCCAAATTGCAGCATTACATCCCAATATTTGGCTTAGTTATGCTGCCAAAATGGCGCCCCAGGTATATGGGTTTTATGCAGCTAGACCACCCCATTGCAGGTTACAGAGCAATGTGCCATAGATTAACCCAATTCGAAGGTGTCAAAGCTACTCCATCTTTATTGGTAATTGTTACTCAGTGTTTGGACCAAATTGCAGCATAATATCTCAATATTTGGCTTAGTTATGGTGGAAACATGACCCCCTGTATATATGAATTACTGCAACCAGTATATTTCATCCCAAGTTGCAGAATCTCCCTGCAGCAGACTTACTGCTAGGTGTAAGTCCCAAAGCTGTTGCATATTTATTGGTGCCACCCCCTCACTCTTTGGCCCAAATTGCAGCATTACATCCCAATATCTGGCTTAGCCCTGCTGCCAAAATGGCGCCCCAGGTATATGGGTTTTATGCAGCTAGACCACCCCATTGCAGGTTACAGAGCAATGTGACATGGGTTTAACCCAGTCTGTAGGTCTGAAAGCTATTTCCTATTTATTGGGGTCATTCACTTAGCGTCTGGACCAAATTGGAGCATTAAAGCTGAATGTTTGTCTTAGTTATGGTGGAAACATGACCCCTGCATATATTAACATACTGCCACCAGTGTAGCCCATTTCCAGTCGTAAAAGCTTGCGACAAGAGTTTCCTTTATAGATGTAAGTCCCAAAGCTGTTACATATTTATTAGTGTCACCCACCTAATCTTTGGCCCAAATTGCAGCATTACATCCCAATATTTGGCTTAGTTATGCTGCCAAAATGGCGCCCCAGGTATATGGGTTTTATGCAGCTAGACCACCCCATTGCAGGTTACAGAGCAATGTGACATGGGTTTAACCCAGTCTGTAGGTCTCAAAGCTATTTCCTATTTATTGGGGTCATTCACTTAGCGTCTGGACCAAATTGGAGCATTAAAGCTGAATGTTTGTCTTAGTTATGGTGGAAACATGACCCCTGCATATATTAACATACTGCAACCAGTGTAGCCCATTTCCAGTCGTAAAAGCTTGCGACAAGAGTTTCCTTTATAGATGTAAGTCCCAAAGCTGTTACATATTTATTAGTGTCACCCACCTAATCTTTGGCCCAAATTGCAGCATTACATCCCAATATTTGGCTTAGTTATGCTGCCAAAATGGCGCCCCAGGTATATGGGTTTTATGCAGCTAGACCACCCCATTGCAGGTTACAGAGCAATGTGCCATAGATTAACCCAATTCGAAGGTGTCAAAGCTACTCCATCTTTATTGGTAATTGTTACTCAGTGTTTGGACCAAATTGCAGCATAATATCTCAATATTTGGCTTAGTTATGGTGGAAACATGACCCCCTGTATATATGAATTACTGCAACCAGTATATTTCATCCCAAGTTGCAGAATCTCCCTGCAGCAGACTTACTGCTAGGTGTAAGTCCCAAAGCTGTTGCATATTTATTGGTGCCACCCCCTCACTCTTTGGCCCAAATTGCAGCATTACATCCCAATATCTGGCTTAGCCCTGCTGCCAAAATGGCGCCCCAGGTATATGGGTTTTATGCAGCTAGACCACCCCATTGCAGGTTACAGAGCAATGTGACATGGGTTTAACCCAGTCTGTAGGTCTGAAAGCTATTTCCTATTTATTGGGGTCATTCACTTAGCGTCTGGACCAAATTGGAGCATTAAAGCTGAATGTTTGTCTTAGTTATGGTGGAAACATGACCCCTGCATATATTAACATACTGCAACCAGTGTAGCCCATTTCCAGTCGTAAAAGCTTGCGACAAGAGTTTCCTTTATAGATGTAAGTCCCAAAGCTGTTACATATTTATTAGTGTCACCCACCTAATCTTTGGCCCAAATTGCAGCATTACATCCCAATATTTGGCTTAGTTATGCTGCCAAAATGGCGCCCCAGGTATATGGGTTTTATGCAGCTAGACCACCCCATTGCAGGTTACAGAGCAATGTGACATGGGTTTAACCCAGTCTGTAGGTCTGAAAGCTATTTCCTATTTATTGGGGTCATTCACTTAGCGTCTGGACCAAATTGGAGCATTAAAGCTGAATGTTTGTCTTAGTTATGGTGGAAACATGACCCCTGCATATATTAACATACTGCAACCAGTGTAGCCCATTTCCAGTCGTAAAAGCTTGCGACAAGAGTTTCCTTTATAGATGTAAGTCCCAAAGCTGTTACATATTTATTAGTGTCACCCACCTAATCTTTGGCCCAAATTGCAGCATTACATCCCAATATTTGGCTTAGTTATGCTGCCAAAATGGCGCCCCAGGTATATGGGTTTTATGCAGCTAGACCACCCCATTGCAGGTTACAGAGCAATGTGCCATAGATTAACCCAATTCGAAGGTGTCAAAGCTACTCCATCTTTATTGGTAATTGTTACTCAGTGTTTGGACCAAATTGCAGCATAATATCTCAATATTTGGCTTAGTTATGGTGGAAACATGACCCCCTGTATATATGAATTACTGCAACCAGTATATTTCATCCCAAGTTGCAGAATCTCCCTGCAGCAGACTTACTGCTAGGTGTAAGTCCCAAAGCTGTTGCATATTTATTGGTGCCACCCCCTCACTCTTTGGCCCAAATTGCAGCATTACATCCCAATATCTGGCTTAGCCCTGCTGCCAAAATGGCGCCCCAGGTATATGGGTTTTATGCAGCTAGACCACCCCATTGCAGGTTACAGAGCAATGTGACATGGGTTTAACCCAGTCTGTAGGTCTGAAAGCTATTTCCTATTTATTGGGGTCATTCACTTAGCGTCTGGACCAAATTGGAGCATTAAAGCTGAATGTTTGTCTTAGTTATGGTGGAAACATGACCCCTGCATATATTAACATACTGCAACCAGTGTAGCCCATTTCCAGTCGTAAAAGCTTGCGACAAGAGTTTCCTTTATAGATGTAAGTCCCAAAGCTGTTACATATTTATTAGTGTCACCCACCTAATCTTTGGCCCAAATTGCAGCATTACATCCCAATATTTGCCTTAGTTATGCTGCCAAAATGGCGCCCCAGGTATATGGGTTTTATGCAGCTAGACCACCCCATTGCAGGTTACAGAGCAATGTGCCATAGATTAACCCAATTCGAAGGTGTCAAAGCTACTCCATCTTTATTGGTAATTGTTACTCAGTGTTTGGACCAAATTGCAGCATAATATCTCAATATTTGGCTTAGTTATGGTGGAAACATGACCCCCTGTATATATGAATTACTGCAACCAGTATATTTCATCCCAAGTTGCAGAATCTCCCTGCAGCAGACTTACTGCTAGGTGTAAGTCCCAAAGCTGTTGCATATTTATTGGTGCCACCCCCTCACTCTTTGGCCCAAATTGCAGCATTACATCCCAATATCTGGCTTAGCCCTGCTGCCAAAATGGCGCCCCAGGTATATGGGTTTTATGCAGCTAGACCACCCCATTGCAGGTTACAGAGCAATGTGACATGGGTTTAACCCAGTCTGTAGGTCTGAAAGCTATTTCCTATTTATTGGGGTCATTCACTTAGCGTCTGGACCAAATTGGAGCATTAAAGCTGAATGTTTGTCTTAGTTATGGTGGAAACATGACCCCTGCATATATTAACATACTGCAACCAGTGTAGCCCATTTCCAGTCGTAAAAGCTTGCGACAAGAGTTTCCTTTATAGATGTAAGTCCCAAAGCTGTTACATATTTATTAGTGTCACCCACCTAATCTTTGGCCCAAATTGCAGCATTACATCCCAATATTTGGCTTAGTTATGCTGCCAAAATGGCGCCCCAGGTATATGGGTTTTATGCAGCTAGACCACCCCATTGCAGGTTACAGAGCAATGTGACATGGGTTTAACCCAGTCTGTAGGTCTGAAAGCTATTTCCTATTTATTGGGGTCATTCACTTAGCGTCTGGACCAAATTGGAGCATTAAAGCTGAATGTTTGTCTTAGTTATGGTGGAAACATGACCCCTGCATATATTAACATACTGCAACCAGTGTAGCCCATTTCCAGTCGTAAAAGCTTGCGACAAGAGTTTCCTTTATAGATGTAAGTCCCAAAGCTGTTACATATTTATTAGTGTCACCCACCTAATCTTTGGCCCAAATTGCAGCATTACATCCCAATATTTGGCTTAGTTATGCTGCCAAAATGGCGCCCCAGGTATATGGGTTTTATGCAGCTAGACCACCCCATTGCAGGTTACAGAGCAATGTGCCATAGATTAACCCAATTCGAAGGTGTCAAAGCTACTCCATCTTTATTGGTAATTGTTACTCAGTGTTTGGACCAAATTGCAGCATAATATCTCAATATTTGGCTTAGTTATGGTGGAAACATGACCCCCTGTATATATGAATTACTGCAACCAGTATATTTCATCCCAAGTTGCAGAATCTCCCTGCAGCAGACTTACTGCTAGGTGTAAGTCCCAAAGCTGTTGCATATTTATTGGTGCCACCCCCTCACTCTTTGGCCCAAATTGCAGCATTACATCCCAATATCTGGCTTAGCCCTGCTGCCAAAATGGCGCCCCAGGTATATGGGTTTTATGCAGCTAGACCACCCCATTGCAGGTTACAGAGCAATGTGACATGGGTTTAACCCAGTCTGTAGGTCTGAAAGCTATTTCCTATTTATTGGGGTCATTCACTTAGCGTCTGGACCAAATTGGAGCATTAAAGCTGAATGTTTGTCTTAGTTATGGTGGAAACATGACCCCTGCATATATTAACATACTGCAACCAGTGTAGCCCATTTCCAGTCGTAAAAGCTTGCGACAAGAGTTTCCTTTATAGATGTAAGTCCCAAAGCTGTTACATATTTATTAGTGTCACCCACCTAATCTTTGGCCCAAATTGCAGCATTACATCCCAATATTTGGCTTAGTTATGCTGCCAAAATGGCGCCCCAGGTATATGGGTTTTATGCAGCTAGACCACCCCATTGCAGGTTACAGAGCAATGTGACATGGGTTTAACCCAGTCTGTAGGTCTGAAAGCTATTTCCTATTTATTGGGGTCATTCACTTAGCGTCTGGACCAAATTGGAGCATTAAAGCTGAATGTTTGTCTTAGTTATGGTGGAAACATGACCCCTGCATATATTAACATACTGCAACCAGTGTAGCCCATTTCCAGTCGTAAAAGCTTGCGACAAGAGTTTCCTTTATAGATGTAAGTCCCAAAGCTGTTACATATTTATTAGTGTCACCCACCTAATCTTTGGCCCAAATTGCAGCATTACATCCCAATATTTGGCTTAGTTATGCTGCCAAAATGGCGCCCCAGGTATATGGGTTTTATGCAGCTAGACCACCCCATTGCAGGTTACAGAGCAATGTGCCATAGATTAACCCAATTCGAAGGTGTCAAAGCTACTCCATCTTTATTGGTAATTGTTACTCAGTGTTTGGACCAAATTGCAGCATAATATCTCAATATTTGGCTTAGTTATGGTGGAAACATGACCCCCTGTATATATGAATTACTGCAACCAGTATATTTCATCCCAAGTTGCAGAATCTCCCTGCAGCAGACTTACTGCTAGGTGTAAGTCCCAAAGCTGTTGCATATTTATTGGTGCCACCCCCTCACTCTTTGGCCCAAATTGCAGCATTACATCCCAATATCTGGCTTAGCCCTGCTGCCAAAATGGCGCCCCAGGTATATGGGTTTTATGCAGCTAGACCACCCCATTGCAGGTTACAGAGCAATGTGACATGGGTTTAACCCAGTCTGTAGGTCTGAAAGCTATTTCCTATTTATTGGGGTCATTCACTTAGCGTCTGGACCAAATTGGAGCATTAAAGCTGAATGTTTGTCTTAGTTATGGTGGAAACATGACCCCTGCATATATTAACATACTGCAACCAGTGTAGCCCATTTCCAGTCGTAAAAGCTTGCGACAAGAGTTTCCTTTATAGATGTAAGTCCCAAAGCTGTTACATATTTATTAGTGTCACCCACCTAATCTTTGGCCCAAATTGCAGCATTACATCCCAATATTTGCCTTAGTTATGCTGCCAAAATGGCGCCCCAGGTATATGGGTTTTATGCAGCTAGACCACCCCATTGCAGGTTACAGAGCAATGTGCCATAGATTAACCCAATTCGAAGGTGTCAAAGCTACTCCATCTTTATTGGTAATTGTTACTCAGTGTTTGGACCAAATTGCAGCATAATATCTCAATATTTGGCTTAGTTATGGTGGAAACATGACCCCCTGTATATATGAATTACTGCAACCAGTATATTTCATCCCAAGTTGCAGAATCTCCCTGCAGCAGACTTACTGCTAGGTGTAAGTCCCAAAGCTGTTGCATATTTATTGGTGCCACCCCCTCACTCTTTGGCCCAAATTGCAGCATTACATCCCAATATCTGGCTTAGCCCTGCTGCCAAAATGGCGCCCCAGGTATATGGGTTTTATGCAGCTAGACCACCCCATTGCAGGTTACAGAGCAATGTGACATGGGTTTAACCCAGTCTGTAGGTCTGAAAGCTATTTCCTATTTATTGGGGTCATTCACTTAGCGTCTGGACCAAATTGGAGCATTAAAGCTGAATGTTTGTCTTAGTTATGGTGGAAACATGACCCCTGCATATATTAACATACTGCAACCAGTGTAGCCCATTTCCAGTCGTAAAAGCTTGCGACAAGAGTTTCCTTTATAGATGTAAGTCCCAAAGCTGTTACATATTTATTAGTGTCACCCACCTAATCTTTGGCCCAAATTGCAGCATTACATCCCAATATTTGGCTTAGTTATGCTGCCAAAATGGCGCCCCAGGTATATGGGTTTTATGCAGCTAGACCACCCCATTGCAGGTTACAGAGCAATGTGACATGGGTTTAACCCAGTCTGTAGGTCTGAAAGCTATTTCCTATTTATTGGGGTCATTCACTTAGCGTCTGGACCAAATTGGAGCATTAAAGCTGAATGTTTGTCTTAGTTATGGTGGAAACATGACCCCTGCATATATTAACATACTGCAACCAGTGTAGCCCATTTCCAGTCGTAAAAGCTTGCGACAAGAGTTTCCTTTATAGATGTAAGTCCCAAAGCTGTTACATATTTATTAGTGTCACCCACCTAATCTTTGGCCCAAATTGCAGCATTACATCCCAATATTTGGCTTAGTTATGCTGCCAAAATGGCGCCCCAGGTATATGGGTTTTATGCAGCTAGACCACCCCATTGCAGGTTACAGAGCAATGTGCCATAGATTAACCCAATTCGAAGGTGTCAAAGCTACTCCATCTTTATTGGTAATTGTTACTCAGTGTTTGGACCAAATTGCAGCATAATATCTCAATATTTGGCTTAGTTATGGTGGAAACATGACCCCCTGTATATATGAATTACTGCAACCAGTATATTTCATCCCAAGTTGCAGAATCTCCCTGCAGCAGACTTACTGCTAGGTGTAAGTCCCAAAGCTGTTGCATATTTATTGGTGCCACCCCCTCACTCTTTGGCCCAAATTGCAGCATTACATCCCAATATCTGGCTTAGCCCTGCTGCCAAAATGGCGCCCCAGGTATATGGGTTTTATGCAGCTAGACCACCCCATTGCAGGTTACAGAGCAATGTGACATGGGTTTAACCCAGTCTGTAGGTCTGAAAGCTATTTCCTATTTATTGGGGTCATTCACTTAGCGTCTGGACCAAATTGGAGCATTAAAGCTGAATGTTTGTCTTAGTTATGGTGGAAACATGACCCCTGCATATATTAACATACTGCAACCAGTGTAGCCCATTTCCAGTCGTAAAAGCTTGCGACAAGAGTTTCCTTTATAGATGTAAGTCCCAAAGCTGTTACATATTTATTAGTGTCACCCACCTAATCTTTGGCCCAAATTGCAGCATTACATCCCAATATTTGGCTTAGTTATGCTGCCAAAATGGCGCCCCAGGTATATGGGTTTTATGCAGCTAGACCACCCCATTGCAGGTTACAGAGCAATGTGCCATAGATTAACCCAATTCGAAGGTGTCAAAGCTACTCCATCTTTATTGGTAATTGTTACTCAGTGTTTGGACCAAATTGCAGCATAATATCTCAATATTTGGCTTAGTTATGGTGGAAACATGACCCCCTGTATATATGAAGTACTGCAACCAGTATATTTCATCCCAAGTCACAGAATCTCCCTGCAGCAGACTTACTGCTAGGTGTAAGTCCCAAAGCTGTTGCATATTTATTGGTGCCACCTCCTCACTCTTTGGCCCAAATTGCAGCATTACATCCCAATATCTGGCTTAGCCCTGCTGCCAAAATGGCGCCCCAGGTATATGGGTTTTATGCAGCTAGACCACCCCATTGCAGGTTACAGAGCAATGTGACATGGGTTTAACCCAGTCTGTAGGTCTCAAAGCTATTTCCTATTTATTGGGGTCATTCACTTAGCGTCTGGACCAAATTGGAGCATTAAAGCTCAATGTTTGTCTTAGTTATGGTGGAAACATGACCCCTGCATATATTAACATACTGCAACCAGTGTAGCCCATTTCCAGTCGTAAAAGCTTGCGACAAGAGTTTCCTTTATAGATGTAAGTCCCAAAGCTGTTACATATTTATTAGTGTCACCCACCTAATCTTTGGCCCAAATTGCAGCATTACATCCCAATATTTGGCTTAGTTATGCTGCCAAAATGGCGCCCCAGGTATATGGGTTTTATGCAGCTAGACCACCCCATTGCAGGTTACAGATCAATGTGCCATAGATTAACCCAATTCGAAGGTGTCAAAGCTACTCCATCTTTATTGGTAATTGTTACTCAGTGTTTGGACCAAATTGCAGCATAATATCTCAATATTTGGCTTAGTTATGGTGGAAACATGACCCCCTGTATATATGAATTACTGCAACCAGTATATTTCATCCCAAGTTGCAGAATCTCCCTGCAGCAGACTTACTGCTAGGTGTAAGTCCCAAAGCTGTTGCATATTTATTGGTGCCACCCCCTCACTCTTTGGCCCAAATTGCAGCATTAGATCCCAATATCTGGCTTAGCCCTGCTGCCAAAATGGCGCCCCAGGTATATGGGTTTTATGCAGCTAGACCACCCCATTGCAGGTTACAGAGCAATGTGCCATAGATTAACCCAATTCGAAGGTGTCAAAGCTACTCCATCTTTATTGGTAATTGTTACTCAGTGTTTGGACCAAATTGCAGCATAATATCTCAATATTTGGCTTAGTTATGGTGGAAACATGACCCCCTGTATATATGAATTACTGCAACCAGTATATTTCATCCCAAGTCGCAGAATCTCCCTGCAGCAGACTTACTGCTAGCTGTAAGTCCCAAAGCTGTTGCATATTTATTGGTGCCACCCCCTCACTCTTTGGCCCAAATTGCAGCATTACATCCCAATATCTGGCTTAGCCCTGCTGCCAAAATGGCGCCCCAGGTATATGGGTTTTATGCAGCTAGACCACCCCATTGCAGGTTACAGAGCAATGTGACATGGGTTTAACCCAGTCTGTAGGTCTGAAAGCTATTTCCTATTTATTGGGGTCATTCACTTAGCGTCTGGACCAAATTGGAGCATTAAAGCTGAATGTTTGTCTTAGTTATGGTGGAAACATGACCCCTGCATATATTAACATACTGCAACCAGTGTAGCCCATTTCCAGTCGTAAAAGCTTGCGACAAGAGTTTCCTTTATAGATGTAAGTCCCAAAGCTGTTACATATTTATTAGTGTCACCCACCTAATCTTTGGCCCAAATTGCAGCATTACATCCCAATATTTGGCTTAGTTATGCTGCCAAAATGGCGCCCCAGGTATATGGGTTTTATGCAGCTAGACCACCCCATTGCAGGTTACAGAGCAATGTGCCATAGATTAACCCAATTCGAAGGTGTCAAAGCTACTCCATCTTTATTGGTAATTGTTACTCAGTGTTTGGACCAAATTGCAGCATAATATCTCAATATTTGGCTTAGTTATGGTGGAAACATGACCCCCTGTATATATGAAGTACTGCAACCAGTATATTTCATCCCAAGTCACAGAATCTCCCTGCAGCAGACTTACTGCTAGGTGTAAGTCCCAAAGCTGTTGCATATTTATTGGTGCCACCTCCTCACTCTTTGGCCCAAATTGCAGCATTACATCCCAATATCTGGCTTAGCCCTGCTGCCAAAATGGCGCCCCAGGTATATGGGTTTTATGCAGCTAGACCACCCCATTGCAGGTTACAGAGCAATGTGACATGGGTTTAACCCAGTCTGTAGGTCTCAAAGCTATTTCCTATTTATTGGGGTCATTCACTTAGCGTCTGGACCAAATTGGAGCATTAAAGCTCAATGTTTGTCTTAGTTATGGTGGAAACATGACCCCTGCATATATTAACATACTGCAACCAGTGTAGCCCATTTCCAGTCTTAAAAGCTTGCGACAAGAGTTTCCTTTATAGATGAAAGTCCCAAAGCTGTTACATATTTATTAGTGTCACCCACCTAATCTTTGGCCCAAATTGCAGCATTACATCCCAATATTTGGCTTAGTTATGCTGCCAAAATGGCGCCCCAGGTATATGGGTTTTATGCAGCTAGACCACCCCATTGCAGGTTACAGAGCAATGTGCCATAGATTAACCCAATTCGAAGGTGTCAAAGCTACTCCATCTTTATTGGTAATTGTTACTCAGTGTTTGGACCAAATTGCAGCATAATATCTCAATATTTGGCTTAGTTATGGTGGAAACATGACCCCCTGTATATATGAATTACTGCAACCAGTATATTTCATCCCAAGTCGCAGAATCTCCCTGCAGCAGACTTACTGCTAGGTGTAAGTCCCAAAGCTGTTGCATATTTATTGGTGCCACCCCCTCACTCTTTGGCCCAAATTGCAGCATTACATCCCAATATCTGGCTTAGCCCTGCTGCCAAAATGGCGCCCCAGGTATATGGGTTTTATGCAGCTAGACCACCCCATTGCAGGTTACAGAGCAATGTGACATGGGTTTAACCCAGTCTGTAGGTCTGAAAGCTATTTCCTATTTATTGGGGTCATTCACTTAGCGTCTGGACCAAATTGGAGCATTAAAGCTGAATGTTTGTCTTAGTTATGGTGGAAACATGACCCCTGCATATATTAACATACTGCAACCAGTGTAGCCCATTTCCAGTCGTAAAAGCTTGCGACAAGAGTTTCCTTTATAGATGTAAGTCCCAAAGCTGTTACATATTTATTAGTGTCACCCACCTAATCTTTGGCCCAAATTGCAGCATTACATCCCAATATTTGGCTTAGTTATGCTGCCAAAATGGCGCCCCAGGTATATGGGTTTTATGCAGCTAGACCACCCCATTGCAGGTTACAGAGCAATGTGACATGGGTTTAACCCAGTCTGTAGGTCTGAAAGCTATTTCCTATTTATTGGGGTCATTCACTTAGCGTCTGGACCAAATTGGAGCATTAAAGCTGAATGTTTGTCTTAGTTATGGTGGAAACATGACCCCTGCATATATTAACATACTGCAACCAGTGTAGCCCATTTCCAGTCGTAAAAGCTTGCGACAAGAGTTTCCTTTATAGATGTAAGACCCAAAGCTGTTACATATTTATTAGTGTCACCCACCTAATCTTTGGCCCAAATTGCAGCATTACATCCCAATATTTGGCTTAGTTATGCTACCAAAATGGCACCCCAGGTATATGGGTTTTATGCAGCTAGACCACCCCATTGCAGGTTACAGAGCAATGTGCCATAGATTAACCCAATTCGAAGGTGTCAAAGCTACTCCATCTTTATTGGTAATTGTTACTCAGTGTTTGGACCAAATTGCAGCATAATATCTCAATATTTGGCTTAGTTATGGTGGAAACATGACCCCCTGTATATATGAATTACTGCAACCAGTATATTTCATCCCAAGTTGCAGAATCTCCCTGCAGCAGACTTACTGCTAGGTGTAAGTCCCAAAGCTGTTGCATATTTATTGGTGCCACCCCCTCACTCTTTGGCCCAAATTGCAGCATTAGATCCCAATATCTGGCTTAGCCCTGCTGCCAAAATGGCGCCCCAGGTATATGGGTTTTATGCAGCTAGACCACCCCATTGCAGGTTACAGAGCAATGTGCCATAGATTAACCCAATTCGAAGGTGTCAAAGCTACTCCATCTTTATTGGTAATTGTTACTCAGTGTTTGGACCAAATTGCAGCATAATATCTCAATATTTGGCTTAGTTATGGTGGAAACATGACCCCCTGTATATATGAATTACTGCAACCAGTATATTTCATCCCAAGTCGCAGAATCTCCCTGCAGCAGACTTACTGCTAGCTGTAAGTCCCAAAGCTGTTGCATATTTATTGGTGCCACCCCCTCACTCTTTGGCCCAAATTGCAGCATTACATCCCAATATCTGGCTTAGCCCTGCTGCCAAAATGGCGCCCCAGGTATATGGGTTTTATGCAGCTAGACCACCCCATTGCAGGTTACAGAGCAATGTGACATGGGTTTAACCCAGTCTGTAGGTCTGAAAGCTATTTCCTATTTATTGGGGTCATTCACTTAGCGTCTGGACCAAATTGGAGCATTAAAGCTGAATGTTTGTCTTAGTTATGGTGGAAACATGACCCCTGCATATATTAACATACTGCAACCAGTGTAGCCCATTTCCAGTCGTAAAAGCTTGCGACAAGAGTTTCCTTTATAGATGTAAGTCCCAAAGCTGTTACATATTTATTAGTGTCACCCACCTAATCTTTGGCCCAAATTGCAGCATTACATCCCAATATTTGGCTTAGTTATGCTGCCAAAATGGCGCCCCAGGTATATGGGTTTTATGCAGCTAGACCACCCCATTGCAGGTTACAGAGCAATGTGCCATAGATTAACCCAATTCGAAGGTGTCAAAGCTACTCCATCTTTATTGGTAATTGTTACTCAGTGTTTGGACCAAATTGCAGCATAATATCTCAATATTTGGCTTAGTTATGGTGGAAACATGACCCCCTGTATATATGAAGTACTGCAACCAGTATATTTCATCCCAAGTCACAGAATCTCCCTGCAGCAGACTTACTGCTAGGTGTAAGTCCCAAAGCTGTTGCATATTTATTGGTGCCACCTCCTCACTCTTTGGCCCAAATTGCAGCATTACATCCCAATATCTGGCTTAGCCCTGCTGCCAAAATGGCGCCCCAGGTATATGGGTTTTATGCAGCTAGACCACCCCATTGCAGGTTACAGAGCAATGTGACATGGGTTTAACCCAGTCTGTAGGTCTCAAAGCTATTTCCTATTTATTGGGGTCATTCACTTAGCGTCTGGACCAAATTGGAGCATTAAAGCTCAATGTTTGTCTTAGTTATGGTGGAAACATGACCCCTGCATATATTAACATACTGCAACCAGTGTAGCCCATTTCCAGTCGTAAAAGCTTGCGACAAGAGTTTCCTTTATAGATGAAAGTCCCAAAGCTGTTACATATTTATTAGTGTCACCCACCTAATCTTTGGCCCAAATTGCAGCATTACATCCCAATATTTGGCTTAGTTATGCTGCCAAAATGGCGCCCCAGGTATATGGGTTTTATGCAGCTAGACCACCCCATTGCAGGTTACAGAGCAATGTGCCATAGATTAACCCAATTCGAAGGTGTCAAAGCTACTCCATCTTTATTGGTAATTGTTACTCAGTGTTTGGACCAAATTGCAGCATAATATCTCAATATTTGGCTTAGTTATGGTGGAAACATGACCCCCTGTATATATGAATTACTGCAACCAGTATATTTCATCCCAAGTCGCAGAATCTCCCTGCAGCAGACTTACTGCTAGGTGTAAGTCCCAAAGCTGTTGCATATTTATTGGTGCCACCCCCTCACTCTTTGGCCCAAATTGCAGCATTACATCCCAATATCTGGCTTAGCCCTGCTGCCAAAATGGCGCCCCAGGTATATGGGTTTTATGCAGCTAGACCACCCCATTGCAGGTTACAGAGCAATGTGACATGGGTTTAACCCAGTCTGTAGGTCTGAAAGCTATTTCCTATTTATTGGGGTCATTCACTTAGCGTCTGGACCAAATTGGAGCATTAAAGCTGAATGTTTGTCTTAGTTATGGTGGAAACATGACCCCTGCATATATTAACATACTGCAACCAGTGTAGCCCATTTCCAGTCGTAAAAGCTTGCGACAAGAGTTTCCTTTATAGATGTAAGTCCCAAAGCTGTTACATATTTATTAGTGTCACCCACCTAATCTTTGGCCCAAATTGCAGCATTACATCCCAATATTTGGCTTAGTTATGCTGCCAAAATGGCGCCCCAGGTATATGGGTTTTATGCAGCTAGACCACCCCATTGCAGGTTACAGAGCAATGTGACATGGGTTTAACCCAGTCTGTAGGTCTGAAAGCTATTTCCTATTTATTGGGGTCATTCACTTAGCGTCTGGACCAAATTGGAGCATTAAAGCTGAATGTTTGTCTTAGTTATGGTGGAAACATGACCCCTGCATATATTAACATACTGCAACCAGTGTAGCCCATTTCCAGTCGTAAAAGCTTGCGACAAGAGTTTCCTTTATAGATGTAAGACCCAAAGCTGTTACATATTTATTAGTGTCACCCACCTAATCTTTGGCCCAAATTGCAGCATTACATCCCAATATTTGGCTTAGTTATGCTACCAAAATGGCACCCCAGGTATATGGGTTTTATGCAGCTAGACCACCCCATTGCAGGTTACAGAGCAATGTGCCATAGATTAACCCAATTCGAAGGTGTCAAAGCTACTCCATCTTTATTGGTAATTGTTACTCAGTGTTTGGACCAAATTGCAGCATAATATCTCAATATTTGGCTTAGTTATGGTGGAAACATGACCCCCTGTATATATGAATTACTGCAACCAGTATATTTCATCCCAAGTCGCAGAATCTCCCTGCAGCAGACTTACTGCTAGGTGTAAGTCCCAAAGCTGTTGCATATTTATTGGTGCCACCCCCTCACTCTTTGGCCCAAATTGCAGCATTACATCCCAATATCTGGCTTAGCCCTGCTGCCAAAATGGCGCCCCAGGTATATGGGTTTTATGCAGCTAGACCACCCCATTGCAGGTTACAGAGCAATGTGACATGGGTTTAACCCAGTCTGTAGGTCTGAAAGCTATTTCCTATTTATTGGGGTCATTCACTTAGCGTCTGGACCAAATTGGAGCATTAAAGCTGAATGTTTGTCTTAGTTATGGTGGAAACATGACCCCTGCATATATTAACATACTGCAACCAGTGTAGCCCATTTCCAGTCGTAAAAGCTTGCGACAAGAGTTTCCTTTATAGATGTAAGTCCCAAAGCTGTTACATATTTATTAGTGTCACCCACCTAATCTTTGGCCCAAATTGCAGCATTACATCCCAATATTTGGCTTAGTTATGCTGCCAAAATGGCGCCCCAGGTATATGGGTTTTATGCAGCTAGACCACCCCATTGCAGGTTACAGAGCAATGTGCCATAGATTAACCCAATTCGAAGGTGTCAAAGCTACTCCATCTTTATTGGTAATTGTTACTCAGTGTTTGGACCAAATTGCAGCATAATATCTCAATATTTGGCTTAGTTATGGTGGAAACATGACCCCCTGTATATATGAAGTACTGCAACCAGTATATTTCATCCCAAGTCGCAGAATCTCCCTGCAGCAGACTTACTGCTAGCTGTAAGTCCCAAAGCTGTTGCATATTTATTGGTGCCACCCCCTCACTCTTTGGCCCAAATTGCAGCATTACATCCCAATATCTGGCTTAGCCCTGCTGCCAAAATGGCGCCCCAGGTATATGGGTTTTATGCAGCTAGACCACCCCATTGCAGGTTACAGAGCAATGTGACATGGGTTTAACCCAGTCTGTAGGTCTCAAAGCTATTTCCTATTTATTGGGGTCATTCACTTAGCGTCTGGACCAAATTGGAGCATTAAAGCTGAATGTTTGTCTTAGTTATGGTGGAAACATGACCCCTGCATATATTAACATACTGCAACCAGTGTAGCCCATTTCCAGTCGTAAAAGCTTGCGACAAGAGTTTCCTTTATAGATGTAAGTCCCAAAGCTGTTACATATTTATTAGTGTCACCCACCTAATCTTTGGCCCAAATTGCAGCATTACATCCCAATATTTGGCTTAGTTATGCTGCCAAAATGGCGCCCCAGGTATATGGGTTTTATGCAGCTAGACCACCCCATTGCAGGTTACAGAGCAATGTGCCATAGATTAACCCAATTCGAAGGTGTCAAAGCTACTCCATCTTTATTGGTAATTGTTACTCAGTGTTTGGACCAAATTGCAGCATAATATCTCAATATTTGGCTTAGTTATGGTGGAAACATGACCCCCTGTATATATGAATTACTGCAACCAGTATATTTCATCCCAAGTCACAGAATCTCCCTGCAGCAGACTTACTGCTAGGTGTAAGTCCCAAAGCTGTTGCATATTTATTGGTGCCACCCCCTCACTCTTTGGCCCAAATTGCAGCATTACATCCCAATATCTGGCTTAGCCCTGCTGCCAAAATGGCGCCCCAGGTATATGGGTTTTATGCAGCTAGACCACCCCATTGCAGGTTACAGAGCAATGTGACATGGGTTTAACCCAGTCTGTAGGTCTGAAAGCTATTTCCTATTTATTGGGGTCATTCACTTAGCGTCTGGACCAAATTGGAGCATTAAAGCTGAATGTTTGTCTTAGTTATGGTGGAAACATGACCCCTGCATATATTAACATACTGCAACCAGTGTAGCCCATTTCCAGTCGTAAAAGCTTGCGACAAGAGTTTCCTTTATAGATGTAAGTCCCAAAGCTGTTACATATTTATTAGTGTCACCCACCTAATCTTTGGCCCAAATTGCAGCATTACATCCCAATATTTGGCTTAGTTATGCTACCAAAATGGCACCCCAGGTATATGGGTTTTATGCAGCTAGACCACCCCATTGCAGGTTACAGAGCAATGTGCCATAGATTAACCCAATTCGAAGGTGTCAAAGCTACTCCATCTTTATTGGTAATTGTTACTCAGTGTTTGGACCAAATTGCAGCATAATATCTCAATATTTGGCTTAGTTATGGTGGAAACATGACCCCCTGTATATATGAATTACTGCAACCAGTATATTTCATCCCAAGTCACAGAATCTCCCTGCAGCAGACTTACTGCTAGGTGTAAGTCCCAAAGCTGTTGCATATTTATTGGTGCCACCCCCTCACTCTTTGGCCCAAATTGCAGCATTACATCCCAATATCTGGCTTAGCCCTGCTGCCAAAATGGCGCCCCAGGTATATGGGTTTTATGCAGCTAGACCACCCCATTGCAGGTTACAGAGCAATGTGACATGGGTTTAACCCAGTCTGTAGGTCTGAAAGCTATTTCCTATTTATTGGGGTCATTCACTTAGCGTCTGGACCAAATTGGAGCATTAAAGCTGAATGTTTGTCTTAGTTATGGTGGAAACATGACCCCTGCATATATTAACATACTGCAACCAGTGTAGCCCATTTCCAGTCGTAAAAGCTTGCGACAAGAGTTTCCTTTATAGATGTAAGTCCCAAAGCTGTTACATATTTATTAGTGTCACCCACCTAATCTTTGGCCCAAATTGCAGCATTACATCCCAATATTTGGCTTAGTTATGCTGCCAAAATGGCGCCCCAGGTATATGGGTTTTATGCAGCTAGACCACCCCATTGCAGGTTACAGAGCAATGTGCCATAGATTAACCCAATTCGAAGGTGTCAAAGCTACTCCATCTTTATTGGTAATTGTTACTCAGTGTTTGGACCAAATTGCAGCATAATATCTCAATATTTGGCTTAGTTATGGTGGAAACATGACCCCCTGTATATATGAATTACTGCAACCAGTATATTTCATCCCAAGTCACAGAATCTCCCTGCAGCAGACTTACTGCTAGGTGTAAGTCCCAAAGCTGTTGCATATTTATTGGTGCCACCCCCTCACTCTTTGGCCCAAATTGCAGCATTACATCCCAATATCTGGCTTAGCCCTGCTGCCAAAATGGCGCCCCAGGTATATGGGTTTTATGCAGCTAGACCACCCCATTGCAGGTTACAGAGCAATGTGACATGGGTTTAACCCAGTCTGTAGGTCTGAAAGCTATTTCCTATTTATTGGGGTCATTCACTTAGCGTCTGGACCAAATTGGAGCATTAAAGCTGAATGTTTGTCTTAGTTATGGTGGAAACATGACCCCTGCATATATTAACATACTGCAACCAGTGTAGCCCATTTCCAGTCGTAAAAGCTTGCGACAAGAGTTTCCTTTATAGATGTAAGTCCCAAAGCTGTTACATATTTATTAGTGTCACCCACCTAATCTTTGGCCCAAATTGCAGCATTACATCCCAATATTTGGCTTAGTTATGCTACCAAAATGGCACCCCAGGTATATGGGTTTTATGCAGCTAGACCACCCCATTGCAGGTTACAGAGCAATGTGCCATAGATTAACCCAATTCGAAGGTGTCAAAGCTACTCCATCTTTATTGGTAATTGTTACTCAGTGTTTGGACCAAATTGCAGCATAATATCTCAATATTTGGCTTAGTTATGGTGGAAACATGACCCCCTGTATATATGAATTACTGCAACCAGTATATTTCATCCCAAGTCACAGAATCTCCCTGCAGCAGACTTACTGCTAGGTGTAAGTCCCAAAGCTGTTGCATATTTATTGGTGCCACCCCCTCACTCTTTGGCCCAAATTGCAGCATTACATCCCAATATCTGGCTTAGCCCTGCTGCCAAAATGGCGCCCCAGGTATATGGGTTTTATGCAGCTAGACCACCCCATTGCAGGTTACAGAGCAATGTGACATGGGTTTAACCCAGTCTGTAGGTCTGAAAGCTATTTCCTATTTATTGGGGTCATTCACTTAGCGTCTGGACCAAATTGGAGCATTAAAGCTGAATGTTTGTCTTAGTTATGGTGGAAACATGACCCCTGCATATATTAACATACTGCAACCAGTGTAGCCCATTTCCAGTCGTAAAAGCTTGCGACAAGAGTTTCCTTTATAGATGTAAGTCCCAAAGCTGTTACATATTTATTAGTGTCACCCACCTAATCTTTGGCCCAAATTGCAGCATTACATCCCAATATTTGGCTTAGTTATGCTGCCAAAATGGCGCCCCAGGTATATGGGTTTTATGCAGCTAGACCACCCCATTGCAGGTTACAGAGCAATGTGCCATAGATTAACCCAATTCGAAGGTGTCAAAGCTACTCCATCTTTATTGGTAATTGTTACTCAGTGTTTGGACCAAATTGCAGCATAATATCTCAATATTTGGCTTAGTTATGGTGGAAACATGACCCCCTGTATATATGAATTACTGCAACCAGTATATTTCATCCCAAGTCGCAGAATCTCCCTGCAGCAGACTTACTGCTAGGTGTAAGTCCCAAAGCTGTTGCATATTTATTGGTGCCACCCCCTCACTCTTTGGCCCAAATTGCAGCATTACATCCCAATATCTGGCTTAGCCCTGCTGCCAAAATGGCGCCCCAGGTATATGGGTTTTATGCAGCTAGACCACCCCATTGCAGGTTACAGAGCAATGTGACATGGGTTTAACCCAGTCTGTAGGTCTGAAAGCTATTTCCTATTTATTGGGGTCATTCACTTAGCGTCTGGACCAAATTGGAGCATTAAAGCTGAATGTTTGTCTTAGTTATGGTGGAAACATGACCCCTGCATATATTAACATACTGCAACCAGTGTAGCCCATTTCCAGTCGTAAAAGCTTGCGACAAGAGTTTCCTTTATAGATGTAAGTCCCAAAGCTGTTACATATTTATTAGTGTCACCCACCTAATCTTTTTGCCCAAATTGCAGCATTACATCCCAATATTTGGCTTAGTTATGCTGCCAAAATGGCGCCCCAGGTATATGGGTTTTATGCAGCTAGACCACCCCATTGCAGGTTACAGATCAATGTGCCATAGATTAACCCAATTCGAAGGTGTCAAAGCTACTCCATCTTTATTGGTAATTGTTACTCAGTGTTTGGACCAAATTGCAGCATAATATCTCAATATTTGGCTTAGTTATGGTGGAAACATGACCCCCTGTATATATGAATTACTGCAACCAGTATATTTCATCCCAAGTCGCAGAATCTCCCTGCAGCAGACTTACTGCTAGGTGTAAGTCCCAAAGCTGTTGCATATTTATTGGTGCCACCCCCTCACTCTTTGGCCCAAATTGCAGCATTACATCCCAATATCTGGCTTAGCCCTGCTGCCAAAATGGCGCCCCAGGTATATGGGTTTTATGCAGCTAGACCACCCCATTGCAGGTTACAGAGCAATGTGACATGGGTTTAACCCAGTCTGTAGGTCTGAAAGCTATTTCCTATTTATTGGGGTCATTCACTTAGCGTCTGGACCAAATTGGAGCATTAAAGCTGAATGTTTGTCTTAGTTATGGTGGAAACATGACCCCTGCATATATTAACATACTGCAACCAGTGTAGCCCATTTCCAGTCGTAAAAGCTTGCGACAAGAGTTTCCTTTATAGATGTAAGTCCCAAAGCTGTTACATATTTATTAGTGTCACCCACCTAATCTTTGGCCCAAATTGCAGCATTACATCCCAATATTTGGCTTAGTTATGCTGCCAAAATGGCGCCCCAGGTATATGGGTTTTATGCAGCTAGACCACCCCATTGCAGGTTACAGAGCAATGTGACATGGGTTTAACCCAGTCTGTAGGTCTGAAAGCTATTTCCTATTTATTGGGGTCATTCACTTAGCGTCTGGACCAAATTGGAGCATTAAAGCTGAATGTTTGTCTTAGTTATGGTGGAAACATGACCCCTGCATATATTAACATACTGCAACCAGTGTAGCCCATTTCCAGTCGTAAAAGCTTGCGACAAGAGTTTCCTTTATAGATGTAAGACCCAAAGCTGTTACATATTTATTAGTGTCACCCACCTAATCTTTGGCCCAAATTGCAGCATTACATCCCAATATTTGGCTTAGTTATGCTACCAAAATGGCACCCCAGGTATATGGGTTTTATGCAGCTAGACCACCCCATTGCAGGTTACAGAGCAATGTGCCATAGATTAACCCAATTCGAAGGTGTCAAAGCTACTCCATCTTTATTGGTAATTGTTACTCAGTGTTTGGACCAAATTGCAGCATAATATCTCAATATTTGGCTTAGTTATGGTGGAAACATGACCCCCTGTATATATGAATTACTGCAACCAGTATATTTCATCCCAAGTCGCAGAATCTCCCTGCAGCAGACTTACTGCTAGGTGTAAGTCCCAAAGCTGTTGCATATTTATTGGTGCCACCCCCTCACTCTTTGGCCCAAATTGCAGCATTACATCCCAATATCTGGCTTAGCCCTGCTGCCAAAATGGCGCCCCAGGTATATGGGTTTTATGCAGCTAGACCACCCCATTGCAGGTTACAGAGCAATGTGACATGGGTTTAACCCAGTCTGTAGGTCTGAAAGCTATTTCCTATTTATTGGGGTCATTCACTTAGCGTCTGGACCAAATTGGAGCATTAAAGCTGAATGTTTGTCTTAGTTATGGTGGAAACATGACCCCTGCATATATTAACATACTGCAACCAGTGTAGCCCATTTCCAGTCGTAAAAGCTTGCGACAAGAGTTTCCTTTATAGATGTAAGTCCCAAAGCTGTTACATATTTATTAGTGTCACCCACCTAATCTTTGGCCCAAATTGCAGCATTACATCCCAATATTTGGCTTAGTTATGCTGCCAAAATGGCGCCCCAGGTATATGGGTTTTATGCAGCTAGACCACCCCATTGCAGGTTACAGAGCAATGTGCCATAGATTAACCCAATTCGAAGGTGTCAAAGCTACTCCATCTTTATTGGTAATTGTTACTCAGTGTTTGGACCAAATTGCAGCATAATATCTCAATATTTGGCTTAGTTATGGTGGAAACATGACCCCCTGTATATATGAAGTACTGCAACCAGTATATTTCATCCCAAGTCGCAGAATCTCCCTGCAGCAGACTTACTGCTAGCTGTAAGTCCCAAAGCTGTTGCATATTTATTGGTGCCACCCCCTCACTCTTTGGCCCAAATTGCAGCATTACATCCCAATATCTGGCTTAGCCCTGCTGCCAAAATGGCGCCCCAGGTATATGGGTTTTATGCAGCTAGACCACCCCATTGCAGGTTACAGAGCAATGTGACATGGGTTTAACCCAGTCTGTAGGTCTCAAAGCTATTTCCTATTTATTGGGGTCATTCACTTAGCGTCTGGACCAAATTGGAGCATTAAAGCTGAATGTTTGTCTTAGTTATGGTGGAAACATGACCCCTGCATATATTAACATACTGCAACCAGTGTAGCCCATTTCCAGTCGTAAAAGCTTGCGACAAGAGTTTCCTTTATAGATGTAAGTCCCAAAGCTGTTACATATTTATTAGTGTCACCCACCTAATCTTTGGCCCAAATTGCAGCATTACATCCCAATATTTGGCTTAGTTATGCTGCCAAAATGGCGCCCCAGGTATATGGGTTTTATGCAGCTAGACCACCCCATTGCAGGTTACAGAGCAATGTGCCATAGATTAACCCAATTCGAAGGTGTCAAAGCTACTCCATCTTTATTGGTAATTGTTACTCAGTGTTTGGACCAAATTGCAGCATAATATCTCAATATTTGGCTTAGTTATGGTGGAAACATGACCCCCTGTATATATGAATTACTGCAACCAGTATATTTCATCCCAAGTCACAGAATCTCCCTGCAGCAGACTTACTGCTAGGTGTAAGTCCCAAAGCTGTTGCATATTTATTGGTGCCACCCCCTCACTCTTTGGCCCAAATTGCAGCATTACATCCCAATATCTGGCTTAGCCCTGCTGCCAAAATGGCGCCCCAGGTATATGGGTTTTATGCAGCTAGACCACCCCATTGCAGGTTACAGAGCAATGTGACATGGGTTTAACCCAGTCTGTAGGTCTGAAAGCTATTTCCTATTTATTGGGGTCATTCACTTAGCGTCTGGACCAAATTGGAGCATTAAAGCTGAATGTTTGTCTTAGTTATGGTGGAAACATGACCCCTGCATATATTAACATACTGCAACCAGTGTAGCCCATTTCCAGTCGTAAAAGCTTGCGACAAGAGTTTCCTTTATAGATGTAAGTCCCAAAGCTGTTACATATTTATTAGTGTCACCCACCTAATCTTTGGCCCAAATTGCAGCATTACATCCCAATATTTGGCTTAGTTATGCTACCAAAATGGCACCCCAGGTATATGGGTTTTATGCAGCTAGACCACCCCATTGCAGGTTACAGAGCAATGTGCCATAGATTAACCCAATTCGAAGGTGTCAAAGCTACTCCATCTTTATTGGTAATTGTTACTCAGTGTTTGGACCAAATTGCAGCATAATATCTCAATATTTGGCTTAGTTATGGTGGAAACATGACCCCCTGTATATATGAATTACTGCAACCAGTATATTTCATCCCAAGTCACAGAATCTCCCTGCAGCAGACTTACTGCTAGGTGTAAGTCCCAAAGCTGTTGCATATTTATTGGTGCCACCCCCTCACTCTTTGGCCCAAATTGCAGCATTACATCCCAATATCTGGCTTAGCCCTGCTGCCAAAATGGCGCCCCAGGTATATGGGTTTTATGCAGCTAGACCACCCCATTGCAGGTTACAGAGCAATGTGACATGGGTTTAACCCAGTCTGTAGGTCTGAAAGCTATTTCCTATTTATTGGGGTCATTCACTTAGCGTCTGGACCAAATTGGAGCATTAAAGCTGAATGTTTGTCTTAGTTATGGTGGAAACATGACCCCTGCATATATTAACATACTGCAACCAGTGTAGCCCATTTCCAGTCGTAAAAGCTTGCGACAAGAGTTTCCTTTATAGATGTAAGTCCCAAAGCTGTTACATATTTATTAGTGTCACCCACCTAATCTTTGGCCCAAATTGCAGCATTACATCCCAATATTTGGCTTAGTTATGCTGCCAAAATGGCGCCCCAGGTATATGGGTTTTATGCAGCTAGACCACCCCATTGCAGGTTACAGAGCAATGTGCCATAGATTAACCCAATTCGAAGGTGTCAAAGCTACTCCATCTTTATTGGTAATTGTTACTCAGTGTTTGGACCAAATTGCAGCATAATATCTCAATATTTGGCTTAGTTATGGTGGAAACATGACCCCCTGTATATATGAATTACTGCAACCAGTATATTTCATCCCAAGTCGCAGAATCTCCCTGCAGCAGACTTACTGCTAGGTGTAAGTCCCAAAGCTGTTGCATATTTATTGGTGCCACCCCCTCACTCTTTGGCCCAAATTGCAGCATTACATCCCAATATCTGGCTTAGCCCTGCTGCCAAAATGGCGCCCCAGGTATATGGGTTTTATGCAGCTAGACCACCCCATTGCAGGTTACAGAGCAATGTGACATGGGTTTAACCCAGTCTGTAGGTCTGAAAGCTATTTCCTATTTATTGGGGTCATTCACTTAGCGTCTGGACCAAATTGGAGCATTAAAGCTGAATGTTTGTCTTAGTTATGGTGGAAACATGACCCCTGCATATATTAACATACTGCAACCAGTGTAGCCCATTTCCAGTCGTAAAAGCTTGCGACAAGAGTTTCCTTTATAGATGTAAGTCCCAAAGCTGTTACATATTTATTAGTGTCACCCACCTAATCTTTTTGCCCAAATTGCAGCATTACATCCCAATATTTGGCTTAGTTATGCTGCCAAAATGGCGCCCCAGGTATATGGGTTTTATGCAGCTAGACCACCCCATTGCAGGTTACAGATCAATGTGCCATAGATTAACCCAATTCGAAGGTGTCAAAGCTACTCCATCTTTATTGGTAATTGTTACTCAGTGTTTGGACCAAATTGCAGCATAATATCTCAATATTTGGCTTAGTTATGGTGGAAACATGACCCCCTGTATATATGAATTACTGCAACCAGTATATTTCATCCCAAGTCGCAGAATCTCCCTGCAGCAGACTTACTGCTAGGTGTAAGTCCCAAAGCTGTTGCATATTTATTGGTGCCACCCCCTCACTCTTTGGCCCAAATTGCAGCATTACATCCCAATATCTGGCTTAGCCCTGCTGCCAAAATGGCGCCCCAGGTATATGGGTTTTATGCAGCTAGACCACCCCATTGCAGGTTACAGAGCAATGTGACATGGGTTTAACCCAGTCTGTAGGTCTCAAAGCTATTTCCTATTTATTGGGGTCATTCACTTAGCGTCTGGACCAAATTGGAGCATTAAAGCTGAATGTTTGTCTTAGTTATGGTGGAAACATGACCCCTGCATATATTAACATACTGCAACCAGTGTAGCCCATTTCCAGTCGTAAAAGCTTGCGACAAGAGTTTCCTTTATAGATGTAAGTCCCAAAGCTGTTACATATTTATTAGTGTCACCCACCTAATCTTTGGCCCAAATTGCAGCATTACATCCCAATATTTGGCTTAGTTATGCTGCCAAAATGGCGCCCCAGGTATATGGGTTTTATGCAGCTAGACCACCCCATTGCAGGTTACAGAGCAATGTGCCATAGATTAACCCAATTCGAAGGTGTCAAAGCTACTCCATCTTTATTGGTAATTGTTACTCAGTGTTTGGACCAAATTGCAGCATAATATCTCAATATTTGGCTTAGTTATGGTGGAAACATGACCCCCTGTATATATGAAGTACTGCAACCAGTATATTTCATCCCAAGTCGCAGAATCTCCCTGCAGCAGACTTACTGCTAGCTGTAAGTCCCAAAGCTGTTGCATATTTATTGGTGCCACCCCCTCACTCTTTGGCCCAAATTGCAGCATTACATCCCAATATCTGGCTTAGCCCTGCTGCCAAAATGGTGCCCCAGGTATATGGGTTTTATGCAGCTAGACCACCCCATTGCAGGTTACAGAGCAATGTGACATGGGTTTAACCCAGTCTGTAGGTCTCAAAGCTATTTCCTATTTATTGGGGTCATTCACTTAGCGTCTGGACCAAATTGGAGCATTAAAGCTGAATGTTTGTCTTACTTATGGTGGAAACATGACCCCTGCATATATTAACATACTGCAACCAGTGTAGCCCATTTCCAGTCGTAAAAGCTTGCGACAAGAGTTTCCTTTATAGATGTAAGTCCCAAAGCTGTTACATATTTATTAGTGTCACCCACCTAATCTTTGGCCCAAATTGCAGCATTACATCCCAATATTTGGCTTAGTTATGCTGCCAAAATGGCGCCCCAGGTATATGGGTTTTATGCAGCTAGACCACCCCATTGCAGGTTACAGAGCAATGTGCCATAGATTAACCCATTTCGAAGGTGTCAAAGCTACTCCATCTTTATTGGTAATTGTTACTCAGTGTTTGGACCAAATTGCAGCATAATATCTCAATATTTGGCTTAGTTATGGTGGAAACATGACCCCCTGTATATATGAAGTACTGCAACCAGTATATTTCATCCCAAGTCGCAGAATCTCCCTGCAGCAGACTTACTGCTAGGTGTAAGTCCCAAAGCTGTTGCATATTTATTGGTGCCACCCCCTCACTCTTTGGCCCAAATTGCAGCATTACATCCCAATATCTGGCTTAGCCCTGCTGCCAAAATGGCGCCACAGGTATATGGGTTTTATGCAGCTAGACCACCCCATTGCAGGTTACAGAGCAATGTGACATGGGTTTAACCCAGTCTGTAGGTCTCAAAGCTATTTCCTATTTATTGGGGTCATTCACTTAGCGTCTGGACCAAATTGGAGCATTAAAGCTGAATGTTTGTCTTAGTTATGGTGGAAACATGACCCCTGCATATATTAACATACTGCAGCCAGTGTAGCCCATTTCCAGTCGTAAAAGCTTGCGACAAGAGTTTCCTTTATAGATGTAAGTCCCAAAGCTGTTACATATTTATTAGTGTCACCCACCTAATCTTTGGCCCAAATTGCAGCATTACATCCCAATATTTGGCTTAGTTATGCTGCCAAAATGGCGCCCCAGGTATATGGGTTTTATGCAGCTAGACCACCCCATTGCAGGTTACAGAGCAATGTGCCATAGATTAACCCAATTCGAAGGTGTCAAAGCTACTCCATCTTTATTGGTAATTGTTACTCAGTGTTTGGACCAAATTGCAGCATAATATCTCAATATTTGGCTTAGTTATGGTGGAAACATGACCCCCTGTATATATGAAGTACTGCAACCAGTATATTTCATCCCAAGTCGCAGAATCTCCCTGCAGCAGACTTACTGCTAGGTGTAAGTCCCAAAGCTGTTGCATATTTATTGGTGCCACCCCCTCACTCTTTGGCCCAAATTGCAGCATTACATCCCAATATCTGGCTTAGCCCTGCTGCCAAAATGGCGCCACAGGTATATGGGTTTTATGCAGCTAGACCACCCCATTGCAGGTTACAGAGCAATGTGACATGGGTTTAACCCAGTCTGTAGGTCTCAAAGCTATTTCCTATTTATTGGGGTCATTCACTTAGCGTCTGGACCAAATTGGAGCATTAAAGCTGAATGTTTGTCTTAGTTATGGTGGAAACATGACCCCTGCATATATTAACATACTGCAGCCAGTGTAGCCCATTTCCAGTCGTAAAAGCTTGCGACAAGAGTTTCCTTTATAGATGTAAGTCCCAAAGCTGTTACATATTTATTAGTGTCACCCACCTAATCTTTGGCCCAAATTGCAGCATTACATCCCAATATTTGGCTTAGTTATGCTGCCAAAATGGCGCCCCAGGTATATGGGTTTTATGCAGCTAGACCACCCCATTGCAGGTTACAGAGCAATGTGCCATAGATTAACCCAATTCGAAGGTGTCAAAGCTACTCCATCTTTATTGGTAATTGTTACTCAGTGTTTGGACCAAATTGCAGCATAATATCTCAATATTTGGCTTAGTTATGGTGGAAACATGACCCCCTGTATATATGAAGTACTGCAACCAGTATATTTCATCCCAAGTCGCAGAATCTCCCTGCAGCAGACTTACTGCTAGGTGTAAGTCCCAAAGCTGTTGCATATTTATTGGTGCCACCCCCTCACTCTTTGGCCCAAATTGCAGCATTACATCCCAATATCTGGCTTAGCCCTGCTGCCAAAATGGCGCCACAGGTATATGGGTTTTATGCAGCTAGACCACCCCATTGCAGGTTACAGAGCAATGTGACATGGGTTTAACCCAGTCTGTAGGTCTCAAAGCTATTTCCTATTTATTGGGGTCATTCACTTAGCGTCTGGACCAAATTGGAGCATTAAAGCTGAATGTTTGTCTTAGTTATGGTGGAAACATGACCCCTGCATATATTAACATACTGCAGCCAGTGTAGCCCATTTCCAGTCGTAAAAGCTTGCGACAAGAGTTTCCTTTATAGATGTAAGTCCCAAAGCTGTTACATATTTATTAGTGTCACCCACCTAATCTTTGGCCCAAATTGCAGCATTACATCCCAATATTTGGCTTAGTTATGCTGCCAAAATGGCGCCCCAGGTATATGGGTTTTATGCAGCTAGACCACCCCATTGCAGGTTACAGAGCAATGTGCCATAGATTAACCCAATTCGAAGGTGTCAAAGCTACTCCATCTTTATTGGTAATTGTTACTCAGTGTTTGGACCAAATTGCAGCATAATATCTCAATATTTGGCTTAGTTATGGTGGAAACATGACCCCCTGTATATATGAATTACTGCAACCAGTATATTTCATCCCAAGTCGCAGAATCTCCCTGCAGCAGACTTACTGCTAGGTGTAAGTCCCAAAGCTGTTGCATATTTATTGGTGCCACCCCCTCACTCTTTGGCCCAAATTGCAGCATTACATCCCAATATCTGGCTTAGCCCTGCTGCCAAAATGGCGCCCCAGGTATATGGGTTTTATGCAGCTAGACCACCCCATTGCAGGTTACAGAGCAATGTGACATGGGTTTAACCCAGTCTGTAGGTCTGAAAGCTATTTCCTATTTATTGGGGTCATTCACTTAGCGTCTGGACCAAATTGGAGCATTAAAGCTGAATGTTTGTCTTAGTTATGGTGGAAACATGACCCCTGCATATATTAACATACTGCAACCAGTGTAGCCCATTTCCAGTCGTAAAAGCTTGCGACAAGAGTTTCCTTTATAGATGTAAGTCCCAAAGCTGTTACATATTTATTAGTGTCACCCACCTAATCTTTGGCCCAAATTGCAGCATTACATCCCAATATTTGGCTTAGTTATGCTGCCAAAATGGCGCCCCAGGTATATGGGTTTTATGCAGCTAGACCACCCCATTGCAGGTTACAGATCAATGTGCCATAGATTAACCCAATTCGAAGGTGTCAAAGCTACTCCATCTTTATTGGTAATTGTTACTCAGTGTTTGGACCAAATTGCAGCATAATATCTCAATATTTGGCTTAGTTATGGTGGAAACATGACCCCCTGTATATATGAATTACTGCAACCAGTATATTTCATCCCAAGTCGCAGAATCTCCCTGCAGCAGACTTACTGCTAGGTGTAAGTCCCAAAGCTGTTGCATATTTATTGGTGCCACCCCCTCACTCTTTGGCCCAAATTGCAGCATTACATCCCAATATCTGGCTTAGCCCTGCTGCCAAAATGGCGCCCCAGGTATATGGGTTTTATGCAGCTAGACCACCCCATTGCAGGTTACAGAGCAATGTGACATGGGTTTAACCCAGTCTGTAGGTCTCAAAGCTATTTCCTATTTATTGGGGTCATTCACTTAGCGTCTGGACCAAATTGGAGCATTAAAGCTGAATGTTTGTCTTAGTTATGGTGGAAACATGACCCCTGCATATATTAACATACTGCAACCAGTGTAGCCCATTTCCAGTCGTAAAAGCTTGCGACAAGAGTTTCCTTTATAGATGTAAGTCCCAAAGCTGTTACATATTTATTAGTGTCACCCACCTAATCTTTGGCCCAAATTGCAGCATTACATCCCAATATTTGGCTTAGTTATGCTGCCAAAATGGCGCCCCAGGTATATGGGTTTTATGCAGCTAGACCACCCCATTGCAGGTTACAGATCAATGTGCCATAGATTAACCCAATTCGAAGGTGTCAAAGCTACTCCATCTTTATTGGTAATTGTTACTCAGTGTTTGGACCAAATTGCAGCATAATATCTCAATATTTGGCTTAGGTATGGTGGAAACATGACCCCCTGTATATATGAAGTACTGCAACCAGTATATTTCATCCCAAGTCGCAGAATCTCCCTGCAGCAGACTTACTGCTAGCTGTAAGTCCCAAAGCTGTTGCATATTTATTGGTGCCACCCCCTCACTCTTTGGCCCAAATTGCAGCATTACATCCCAATATCTGGCTTAGCCCTGCTGCCAAAATGGCGCCCCAGGTATATGGGTTTTATGCAGCTAGACCACCCCATTGCAGGTTACAGAGCAATGTGACATGGGTTTAACCCAGTCTGTAGGTCTCAAAGCTATTTCCTATTTATTGGGGTCATTCACTTAGCGTCTGGACCAAATTGGAGCATTAAAGCTGAATGTTTGTCTTAGTTATGGTGGAAACATGACCCCTGCATATATTAACATACTGCAACCAGTGTAGCCCATTTCCAGTCGTAAAAGCTTGCGACAAGAGTTTCCTTTATAGATGTAAGTCCCAAAGCTGTTACATATTTATTAGTGTCACCCACCTAATCTTTGGCCCAAATTGCAGCATTACATCCCAATATTTGGCTTAGTTATGCTGCCAAAATGGCGCCCCAGGTATATGGGTTTTATGCAGCTAGACCACCCCATTGCAGGTTACAGAGCAATGTGACATGGGTTTAACCCAGTCTGTAGGTCTCAAAGCTATTTCCTATTTATTGGGGTCATTCACTTAGCGTCTGGACCAAATTGGAGCATTAAAGCTGAATGTTTGTCTTAGTTATGGTGGAAACATGACCCCTGCATATATTAACATACTGCAGCCAGTGTAGCCCATTTCCAGTCGTAAAAGCTTGCGACAAGAGTTTCCTTTATAGATGTAAGTCCCAAAGCTGTTACATATTTATTAGTGTCACCCACCTAATCTTTGGCCCAAATTGCAGCATTACATCCCAATATTTGGCTTAGTTATGCTGCCAAAATGGCGCCCCAGGTATATGGGTTTTATGCAGCTAGACCACCCCATTGCAGGTTACAGAGCAATGTGCCATAGATTAACCCAATTCGAAGGTGTCAAAGCTACTCCATCTTTATTGGTAATTGTTACTCAGTGTTTGGACCAAATTGCAGCATAATATCTCAATATTTGGCTTAGTTATGGTGGAAACATGACCCCCTGTATATATGAAGTACTGCAACCAGTATATTTCATCCCAAGTCGCAGAATCTCCCTGCAGCAGACTTACTGCTAGGTGTAAGTCCCAAAGCTGTTGCATATTTATTGGTGCCACCCCCTCACTCTTTGGCCCAAATTGCAGCATTACATCCCAATATCTGGCTTAGCCCTGCTGCCAAAATGGCGCCACAGGTATATGGGTTTTATGCAGCTAGACCACCCCATTGCAGGTTACAGAGCAATGTGACATGGGTTTAACCCAGTCTGTAGGTCTCAAAGCTATTTCCTATTTATTGGGGTCATTCACTTAGCGTCTGGACCAAATTGGAGCATTAAAGCTGAATGTTTGTCTTAGTTATGGTGGAAACATGACCCCTGCATATATTAACATACTGCAGCCAGTGTAGCCCATTTCCAGTCGTAAAAGCTTGCGACAAGAGTTTCCTTTATAGATGTAAGTCCCAAAGCTGTTACATATTTATTAGTGTCACCCACCTAATCTTTGGCCCAAATTGCAGCATTACATCCCAATATTTGGCTTAGTTATGCTGCCAAAATGGCGCCCCAGGTATATGGGTTTTATGCAGCTAGACCACCCCATTGCAGGTTACAGAGCAATGTGCCATAGATTAACCCAATTCGAAGGTGTCAAAGCTACTCCATCTTTATTGGTAATTGTTACTCAGTGTTTGGACCAAATTGCAGCATAATATCTCAATATTTGGCTTAGTTATGGTGGAAACATGACCCCCTGTATATATGAAGTACTGCAACCAGTATATTTCATCCCAAGTCGCAGAATCTCCCTGCAGCAGACTTACTGCTAGGTGTAAGTCCCAAAGCTGTTGCATATTTATTGGTGCCACCCCCTCACTCTTTGGCCCAAATTGCAGCATTACATCCCAATATCTGGCTTAGCCCTGCTGCCAAAATGGCGCCACAGGTATATGGGTTTTATGCAGCTAGACCACCCCATTGCAGGTTACAGAGCAATGTGACATGGGTTTAACCCAGTCTGTAGGTCTCAAAGCTATTTCCTATTTATTGGGGTCATTCACTTAGCGTCTGGACCAAATTGGAGCATTAAAGCTGAATGTTTGTCTTAGTTATGGTGGAAACATGACCCCTGCATATATTAACATACTGCAGCCAGTGTAGCCCATTTCCAGTCGTAAAAGCTTGCGACAAGAGTTTCCTTTATAGATGTAAGTCCCAAAGCTGTTACATATTTATTAGTGTCACCCACCTAATCTTTGGCCCAAATTGCAGCATTACATCCCAATATTTGGCTTAGTTATGCTGCCAAAATGGCGCCCCAGGTATATGGGTTTTATGCAGCTAGACCACCCCATTGCAGGTTACAGAGCAATGTGCCATAGATTAACCCAATTCGAAGGTGTCAAAGCTACTCCATCTTTATTGGTAATTGTTACTCAGTGTTTGGACCAAATTGCAGCATAATATCTCAATATTTGGCTTAGTTATGGTGGAAACATGACCCCCTGTATATATGAAGTACTGCAACCAGTATATTTCATCCCAAGTCGCAGAATCTCCCTGCAGCAGACTTACTGCTAGGTGTAAGTCCCAAAGCTGTTGCATATTTATTGGTGCCACCCCCTCACTCTTTGGCCCAAATTGCAGCATTACATCCCAATATCTGGCTTAGCCCTGCTGCCAAAATGGCGCCCCAGGTATATGGGTTTTATGCAGCTAGACCACCCCATTGCAGGTTACAGAGCAATGTGACATGGGTTTAACCCAGTCTGTAGGTCTCAAAGCTATTTCCTATTTATTGGGGTCATTCACTTAGCGTCTGGACCAAATTGGAGCATTAAAGCTGAATGTTTGTCTTAGTTATGGTGGAAACATGACCCCTGCATATATTAACATACTGCAGCCAGTGTAGCCCATTTCCAGTCGTAAAAGCTTGCGACAAGAGTTTCCTTTATAGATGTAAGTCCCAAAGCTGTTACATATTTATTAGTGTCACCCACCTAATCTTTGGCCCAAATTGCAGCATTACATCCCAATATTTGGCTTAGTTATGCTACCAAAATGGCACCCCAGGTATATGGGTTTTATGCAGCTAGACCACCCCATTGCAGGTTACAGAGCAATGTGCCATAGATTAACCCAATTCGAAGGTGTCAAAGCTACTCCATCTTTATTGGTAATTGTTACTCAGTGTTTGGACCAAATTGCAGCATAATATCTCAATATTTGGCTTAGTTATGGTGGAAACATGACCCCCTGTATATATGAATTACTGCAACCAGTATATTTCATCCCAAGTCGCAGAATCTCCCTGCAGCAGACTTACTGCTAGGTGTAAGTCCCAAAGCTGTTGCATATTTATTGGTGCCACCCCCTCACTCTTTGGCCCAAATTGCAGCATTACATCCCAATATCTGGCTTAGCCCTGCTGCCAAAATGGCGCCCCAGGTATATGGGTTTTATGCAGCTAGACCACCCCATTGCAGGTTACAGAGCAATGTGACATGGGTTTAACCCAGTCTGTAGGTCTGAAAGCTATTTCCTATTTATTGGGGTCATTCACTTAGCGTCTGGACCAAATTGGAGCATTAAAGCTGAATGTTTGTCTTAGTTATGGTGGAAACATGACCCCTGCATATATTAACATACTGCAACCAGTGTAGCCCATTTCCAGTCGTAAAAGCTTGCGACAAGAGTTTCCTTTATAGATGTAAGTCCCAAAGCTGTTACATATTTATTAGTGTCACCCACCTAATCTTTGGCCCAAATTGCAGCATTACATCCCAATATTTGGCTTAGTTATGCTGCCAAAATGGCGCCCCAGGTATATGGGTTTTATGCAGCTAGACCACCCCATTGCAGGTTACAGATCAATGTGCCATAGATTAACCCAATTCGAAGGTGTCAAAGCTACTCCATCTTTATTGGTAATTGTTACTCAGTGTTTGGACCAAATTGCAGCATAATATCTCAATATTTGGCTTAGTTATGGTGGAAACATGACCCCCTGTATATATGAATTACTGCAACCAGTATATTTCATCCCAAGTCGCAGAATCTCCCTGCAGCAGACTTACTGCTAGGTGTAAGTCCCAAAGCTGTTGCATATTTATTGGTGCCACCCCCTCACTCTTTGGCCCAAATTGCAGCATTACATCCCAATATCTGGCTTAGCCCTGCTGCCAAAATGGCGCCCCAGGTATATGGGTTTTATGCAGCTAGACCACCCCATTGCAGGTTACAGAGCAATGTGACATGGGTTTAACCCAGTCTGTAGGTCTCAAAGCTATTTCCTATTTATTGGGGTCATTCACTTAGCGTCTGGACCAAATTGGAGCATTAAAGCTGAATGTTTGTCTTAGTTATGGTGGAAACATGACCCCTGCATATATTAACATACTGCAACCAGTGTAGCCCATTTCCAGTCGTAAAAGCTTGCGACAAGAGTTTCCTTTATAGATGTAAGTCCCAAAGCTGTTACATATTTATTAGTGTCACCCACCTAATCTTTGGCCCAAATTGCAGCATTACATCCCAATATTTGGCTTAGTTATGCTGCCAAAATGGCGCCCCAGGTATATGGGTTTTATGCAGCTAGACCACCCCATTGCAGGTTACAGATCAATGTGCCATAGATTAACCCAATTCGAAGGTGTCAAAGCTACTCCATCTTTATTGGTAATTGTTACTCAGTGTTTGGACCAAATTGCAGCATAATATCTCAATATTTGGCTTAGGTATGGTGGAAACATGACCCCCTGTATATATGAAGTACTGCAACCAGTATATTTCATCCCAAGTCGCAGAATCTCCCTGCAGCAGACTTACTGCTAGCTGTAAGTCCCAAAGCTGTTGCATATTTATTGGTGCCACCCCCTCACTCTTTGGCCCAAATTGCAGCATTACATCCCAATATCTGGCTTAGCCCTGCTGCCAAAATGGCGCCCCAGGTATATGGGTTTTATGCAGCTAGACCACCCCATTGCAGGTTACAGAGCAATGTGACATGGGTTTAACCCAGTCTGTAGGTCTCAAAGCTATTTCCTATTTATTGGGGTCATTCACTTAGCGTCTGGACCAAATTGGAGCATTAAAGCTGAATGTTTGTCTTAGTTATGGTGGAAACATGACCCCTGCATATATTAACATACTGCAACCAGTGTAGCCCATTTCCAGTCGTAAAAGCTTGCGACAAGAGTTTCCTTTATAGATGTAAGTCCCAAAGCTGTTACATATTTATTAGTGTCACCCACCTAATCTTTGGCCCAAATTGCAGCATTACATCCCAATATTTGGCTTAGTTATGCTGCCAAAATGGCGCCCCAGGTATATGGGTTTTATGCAGCTAGACCACCCCATTGCAGGTTACAGAGCAATGTGCCATAGATTAACCCAATTCGAAGGTGTCAAAGCTACTCCATCTTTATTGGTAATTGTTACTCAGTGTTTGGACCAAATTGCAGCATAATATCTCAATATTTGGCTTAGTTATGGTGGAAACATGACCCCCTGTATATATGAATTACTGCAACCAGTATATTTCATCCCAAGTCGCAGAATCTCCCTGCAGCAGACTTACTGCTAGGTGTAAGTCCCAAAGCTGTTGCATATTTATTGGTGCCACCCCCTCACTCTTTGGCCCAAATTGCAGCATTACATCCCAATATCTGGCTTAGCCCTGCTGCCAAAATGGCGCCCCAGGTATATGGGTTTTATGCAGCTAGACCACCCCATTGCAGGTTACAGAGCAATGTGACATGGGTTTAACCCAGTCTGTAGGTCTCAAAGCTATTTCCTATTTATTGGGGTCATTCACTTAGCGTCTGGACCAAATTGGAGCATTAAAGCTGAATGTTTGTCTTAGTTATGGTGGAAACATGACCCCTGCATATATTAACATACTGCAACCAGTGTAGCCCATTTCCAGTCGTAAAAGCTTGCGACAAGAGTTTCCTTTATAGATGTAAGTCCCAAAGCTGTTACATATTTATTAGTGTCACCCACCTAATCTTTGGCCCAAATTGCAGCATTACATCCCAATATTTGGCTTAGTTATGCTGCCAAAATGGCGCCCCAGGTATATGGGTTTTATGCAGCTAGACCACCCCATTGCAGGTTACAGAGCAATGTGCCATAGATTAACCCAATTCGAAGGTGTCAAAGCTACTCCATCTTTATTGGTAATTGTTACTCAGTGTTTGGACCAAATTGCAGCATAATATCTCAATATTTGGCTTAGTTATGGTGGAAACATGACCCCCTGTATATATGAAGTACTGCAACCAGTATATTTCATCCCAAGTCGCAGAATCTCCCTGCAGCAGACTTACTGCTAGCTGTAAGTCCCAAAGCTGTTGCATATTTATTGGTGCCACCCCCTCACTCTTTGGCCCAAATTGCAGCATTACATCCCAATATCTGGCTTAGCCCTGCTGCCAAAATGGCGCCCCAGGTATATGGGTTTTATGCAGCTAGACCACCCCATTGCAGGTTACAGAGCAATGTGACATGGGTTTAACCCAGTCTGTAGGTCTGAAAGCTATTTCCTATTTATTGGGGTCATTCACTTAGCGTCTGGACCAAATTGGAGCATTAAAGCTGAATGTTTGTCTTAGTTATGGTGGAAACATGACCCCTGCATATATTAACATACTGCAACCAGTGTAGCCCATTTCCAGTCGTAAAAGCTTGCGACAAGAGTTTCCTTTATAGATGTAAGTCCCAAAGCTGTTACATATTTATTAGTGTCACCCACCTAATCTTTGGCCCAAATTGCAGCATTACATCCCAATATTTGGCTTAGTTATGCTGCCAAAATGGCGCCCCAGGTATATGGGTTTTATGCAGCTAGACCACCCCATTGCAGGTTACAGAGCAATGTGCCATAGATTAACCCAATTCGAAGGTGTCAAAGCTACTCCATCTTTATTGGTAATTGTTACTCAGTGTTTGGACCAAATTGCAGCATAATATCTCAATATTTGGCTTAGTTATGGTGGAAACATGACCCCCTGTATATATGAATTACTGCAACCAGTATATTTCATCCCAAGTCGCAGAATCTCCCTGCAGCAGACTTACTGCTAGGTGTAAGTCCCAAAGCTGTTGCATATTTATTGGTGCCACCCCCTCACTCTTTGGCCCAAATTGCAGCATTACATCCCAATATCTGGCTTAGCCCTGCTGCCAAAATGGCGCCCCAGGTATATGGGTTTTATGCAGCTAGACCACCCCATTGCAGGTTACAGAGCAATGTGACATGGGTTTAACCCAGTCTGTAGGTCTCAAAGCTATTTCCTATTTATTGGGGTCATTCACTTAGCGTCTGGACCAAATTGGAGCATTAAAGCTGAATGTTTGTCTTAGTTATGGTGGAAACATGACCCCTGCATATATTAACATACTGCAACCAGTGTAGCCCATTTCCAGTCGTAAAAGCTTGCGACAAGAGTTTCCTTTATAGATGTAAGTCCCAAAGCTGTTACATATTTATTAGTGTCACCCACCTAATCTTTGGCCCAAATTGCAGCATTACATCCCAATATTTGGCTTAGTTATGCTGCCAAAATGGCGCCCCAGGTATATGGGTTTTATGCAGCTAGACCACCCCATTGCAGGTTACAGAGCAATGTGCCATAGATTAACCCAATTCGAAGGTGTCAAAGCTACTCCATCTTTATTGGTAATTGTTACTCAGTGTTTGGACCAAATTGCAGCATAATATCTCAATATTTGGCTTAGTTATGGTGGAAACATGACCCCCTGTATATATGAATTACTGCAACCAGTATATTTCATCCCAAGTCGCAGAATCTCCCTGCAGCAGACTTACTGCTAGGTGTAAGTCCCAAAGCTGTTGCATATTTATTGGTGCCACCCCCTCACTCTTTGGCCCAAATTGCAGCATTACATCCCAATATCTGGCTTAGCCCTGCTGCCAAAATGGCGCCCCAGGTATATGGGTTTTATGCAGCTAGACCACCCCATTGCAGGTTACAGAGCAATGTGACATGGGTTTAACCCAGTCTGTAGGTCTGAAAGCTATTTCCTATTTATTGGGGTCATTCACTTAGCGTCTGGACCAAATTGGAGCATTAAAGCTGAATGTTTGTCTTAGTTATGGTGGAAACATGACCCCTGCATATATTAACATACTGCAACCAGTGTAGCCCATTTCCAGTCGTAAAAGCTTGCGACAAGAGTTTCCTTTATAGATGTAAGTCCCAAAGCTGTTACATATTTATTAGTGTCACCCACCTAATCTTTGGCCCAAATTGCAGCATTACATCCCAATATTTGGCTTAGTTATGCTGCCAAAATGGCGCCCCAGGTATATGGGTTTTATGCAGCTAGACCACCCCATTGCAGGTTACAGATCAATGTGCCATAGATTAACCCAATTCGAAGGTGTCAAAGCTACTCCATCTTTATTGGTAATTGTTACTCAGTGTTTGGACCAAATTGCAGCATAATATCTCAATATTTGGCTTAGTTATGGTGGAAACATGACCCCCTGTATATATGAATTACTGCAACCAGTATATTTCATCCCAAGTCGCAGAATCTCCCTGCAGCAGACTTACTGCTAGGTGTAAGTCCCAAAGCTGTTGCATATTTATTGGTGCCACCCCCTCACTCTTTGGCCCAAATTGCAGCATTACATCCCAATATCTGGCTTAGCCCTGCTGCCAAAATGGCGCCCCAGGTATATGGGTTTTATGCAGCTAGACCACCCCATTGCAGGTTACAGAGCAATGTGACATGGGTTTAACCCAGTCTGTAGGTCTCAAAGCTATTTCCTATTTATTGGGGTCATTCACTTAGCGTCTGGACCAAATTGGAGCATTAAAGCTGAATGTTTGTCTTAGTTATGGTGGAAACATGACCCCTGCATATATTAACATACTGCAACCAGTGTAGCCCATTTCCAGTCGTAAAAGCTTGCGACAAGAGTTTCCTTTATAGATGTAAGTCCCAAAGCTGTTACATATTTATTAGTGTCACCCACCTAATCTTTGGCCCAAATTGCAGCATTACATCCCAATATTTGGCTTAGTTATGCTGCCAAAATGGCGCCCCAGGTATATGGGTTTTATGCAGCTAGACCACCCCATTGCAGGTTACAGAGCAATGTGCCATAGATTAACCCAATTCGAAGGTGTCAAAGCTACTCCATCTTTATTGGTAATTGTTACTCAGTGTTTGGACCAAATTGCAGCATAATATCTCAATATTTGGCTTAGTTATGGTGGAAACATGACCCCCTGTATATATGAATTACTGCAACCAGTATATTTCATCCCAAGTCGCAGAATCTCCCTGCAGCAGACTTACTGCTAGGTGTAAGTCCCAAAGCTGTTGCATATTTATTGGTGCCACCCCCTCACTCTTTGGCCCAAATTGCAGCATTACATCCCAATATCTGGCTTAGCCCTGCTGCCAAAATGGCGCCCCAGGTATATGGGTTTTATGCAGCTAGACCACCCCATTGCAGGTTACAGAGCAATGTGACATGGGTTTAACCCAGTCTGTAGGTCTGAAAGCTATTTCCTATTTATTGGGGTCATTCACTTAGCGTCTGGACCAAATTGGAGCATTAAAGCTGAATGTTTGTCTTAGTTATGGTGGAAACATGACCCCTGCATATATTAACATACTGCAACCAGTGTAGCCCATTTCCAGTCGTAAAAGCTTGCGACAAGAGTTTCCTTTATAGATGTAAGTCCCAAAGCTGTTACATATTTATTAGTGTCACCCACCTAATCTTTGGCCCAAATTGCAGCATTACATCCCAATATTTGGCTTAGTTATGCTGCCAAAATGGCGCCCCAGGTATATGGGTTTTATGCAGCTAGACCACCCCATTGCAGGTTACAGAGCAATGTGCCATAGATTAACCCAATTCGAAGGTGTCAAAGCTACTCCATCTTTATTGGTAATTGTTACTCAGTGTTTGGACCAAATTGCAGCATAATATCTCAATATTTGGCTTAGGTATGGTGGAAACATGACCCCCTGTATATATGAAGTACTGCAACCAGTATATTTCATCCCAAGTCGCAGAATCTCCCTGCAGCAGACTTACTGCTAGCTGTAAGTCCCAAAGCTGTTGCATATTTATTGGTGCCACCCCCTCACTCTTTGGCCCAAATTGCAGCATTACATCCCAATATCTGGCTTAGCCCTGCTGCCAAAATGGCGCCCCAGGTATATGGGTTTTATGCAGCTAGACCACCCCATTGCAGGTTACAGAGCAATGTGACATGGGTTTAACCCAGTCTGTAGGTCTCAAAGCTATTTCCTATTTATTGGGGTCATTCACTTAGCGTCTGGACCAAATTGGAGCATTAAAGCTGAATGTTTGTCTTAGTTATGGTGGAAACATGACCCCTGCATATATTAACATACTGCAACCAGTGTAGCCCATTTCCAGTCGTAAAAGCTTGCGACAAGAGTTTCCTTTATAGATGTAAGTCCCAAAGCTGTTACATATTTATTAGTGTCACCCACCTAATCTTTGGCCCAAATTGCAGCATTACATCCCAATATTTGGCTTAGTTATGCTGCCAAAATGGCGCCCCAGGTATATGGGTTTTATGCAGCTAGACCACCCCATTGCAGGTTACAGAGCAATGTGCCATAGATTAACCCAATTCGAAGGTGTCAAAGCTACTCCATCTTTATTGGTAATTGTTACTCAGTGTTTGGACCAAATTGCAGCATAATATCTCAATATTTGGCTTAGTTATGGTGGAAACATGACCCCCTGTATATATGAATTACTGCAACCAGTATATTTCATCCCAAGTCGCAGAATCTCCCTGCAGCAGACTTACTGCTAGGTGTAAGTCCCAAAGCTGTTGCATATTTATTGGTGCCACCCCCTCACTCTTTGGCCCAAATTGCAGCATTACATCCCAATATCTGGCTTAGCCCTGCTGCCAAAATGGCGCCCCAGGTATATGGGTTTTATGCAGCTAGACCACCCCATTGCAGGTTACAGAGCAATGTGACATGGGTTTAACCCAGTCTGTAGGTCTCAAAGCTATTTCCTATTTATTGGGGTCATTCACTTAGCGTCTGGACCAAATTGGAGCATTAAAGCTGAATGTTTGTCTTAGTTATGGTGGAAACATGACCCCTGCATATATTAACATACTGCAACCAGTGTAGCCCATTTCCAGTCGTAAAAGCTTGCGACAAGAGTTTCCTTTATAGATGTAAGTCCCAAAGCTGTTACATATTTATTAGTGTCACCCACCTAATCTTTGGCCCAAATTGCAGCATTACATCCCAATATTTGGCTTAGTTATGCTGCCAAAATGGCGCCCCAGGTATATGGGTTTTATGCAGCTAGACCACCCCATTGCAGGTTACAGAGCAATGTGCCATAGATTAACCCAATTCGAAGGTGTCAAAGCTACTCCATCTTTATTGGTAATTGTTACTCAGTGTTTGGACCAAATTGCAGCATAATATCTCAATATTTGGCTTAGTTATGGTGGAAACATGACCCCCTGTATATATGAAGTACTGCAACCAGTATATTTCATCCCAAGTCGCAGAATCTCCCTGCAGCAGACTTACTGCTAGCTGTAAGTCCCAAAGCTGTTGCATATTTATTGGTGCCACCCCCTCACTCTTTGGCCCAAATTGCAGCATTACATCCCAATATCTGGCTTAGCCCTGCTGCCAAAATGGCGCCCCAGGTATATGGGTTTTATGCAGCTAGACCACCCCATTGCAGGTTACAGAGCAATGTGACATGGGTTTAACCCAGTCTGTAGGTCTCAAAGCTATTTCCTATTTATTGGGGTCATTCACTTAGCGTCTGGACCAAATTGGAGCATTAAAGCTGAATGTTTGTCTTAGTTATGGTGGAAACATGACCCCTGCATATATTAACATACTGCAACCAGTGTAGCCCATTTCCAGTCGTAAAAGCTTGCGACAAGAGTTTCCTTTATAGATGTAAGTCCCAAAGCTGTTACATATTTATTAGTGTCACCCACCTAATCTTTGGCCCAAATTGCAGCATTACATCCCAATATTTGGCTTAGTTATGCTGCCAAAATGGCGCCCCAGGTATATGGGTTTTATGCAGCTAGACCACCCCATTGCAGGTTACAGAGCAATGTGCCATAGATTAACCCAATTCGAAGGTGTCAAAGCTACTCCATCTTTATTGGTAATTGTTACTCAGTGTTTGGACCAAATTGCAGCATAATATCTCAATATTTGGCTTAGTTATGGTGGAAACATGACCCCCTGTATATATGAATTACTGCAACCAGTATATTTCATCCCAAGTCGCAGAATCTCCCTGCAGCAGACTTACTGCTAGGTGTAAGTCCCAAAGCTGTTGCATATTTATTGGTGCCACCCCCTCACTCTTTGGCCCAAATTGCAGCATTACATCCCAATATCTGGCTTAGCCCTGCTGCCAAAATGGCGCCCCAGGTATATGGGTTTTATGCAGCTAGACCACCCCATTGCAGGTTACAGAGCAATGTGACATGGGTTTAACCCAGTCTGTAGGTCTCAAAGCTATTTCCTATTTATTGGGGTCATTCACTTAGCGTCTGGACCAAATTGGAGCATTAAAGCTGAATGTTTGTCTTAGTTATGGTGGAAACATGACCCCTGCATATATTAACATACTGCAACCAGTGTAGCCCATTTCCAGTCGTAAAAGCTTGCGACAAGAGTTTCCTTTATAGATGTAAGTCCCAAAGCTGTTACATATTTATTAGTGTCACCCACCTAATCTTTGGCCCAAATTGCAGCATTACATCCCAATATTTGGCTTAGTTATGCTGCCAAAATGGCGCCCCAGGTATATGGGTTTTATGCAGCTAGACCACCCCATTGCAGGTTACAGAGCAATGTGCCATAGATTAACCCAATTCGAAGGTGTCAAAGCTACTCCATCTTTATTGGTAATTGTTACTCAGTGTTTGGACCAAATTGCAGCATAATATCTCAATATTTGGCTTAGTTATGGTGGAAACATGACCCCCTGTATATATGAAGTACTGCAACCAGTATATTTCATCCCAAGTCGCAGAATCTCCCTGCAGCAGACTTACTGCTAGGTGTAAGTCCCAAAGCTGTTGCATATTTATTGGTGCCACCCCCTCACTCTTTGGCCCAAATTGCAGCATTACATCCCAATATCTGGCTTAGCCCTGCTGCCAAAATGGCGCCACAGGTATATGGGTTTTATGCAGCTAGACCACCCCATTGCAGGTTACAGAGCAATGTGACATGGGTTTAACCCAGTCTGTAGGTCTCAAAGCTATTTCCTATTTATTGGGGTCATTCACTTAGCGTCTGGACCAAATTGGAGCATTAAAGCTGAATGTTTGTCTTAGTTATGGTGGAAACATGACCCCTGCATATATTAACATACTGCAGCCAGTGTAGCCCATTTCCAGTCGTAAAAGCTTGCGACAAGAGTTTCCTTTATAGATGTAAGTCCCAAAGCTGTTACATATTTATTAGTGTCACCCACCTAATCTTTGGCCCAAATTGCAGCATTACATCCCAATATTTGGCTTAGTTATGCTGCCAAAATGGCGCCCCAGGTATATGGGTTTTATGCAGCTAGACCACCCCATTGCAGGTTACAGAGCAATGTGCCATAGATTAACCCAATTCGAAGGTGTCAAAGCTACTCCATCTTTATTGGTAATTGTTACTCAGTGTTTGGACCAAATTGCAGCATAATATCTCAATATTTGGCTTAGTTATGGTGGAAACATGACCCCCTGTATATATGAAGTACTGCAACCAGTATATTTCATCCCAAGTCGCAGAATTTCCCTGCAGCAGACTTACTGCTAGGTGTAAGTCCCAAAGCTGTTGCATATTTATTGGTGCCACCCCCTCACTCTTTGGCCCAAATTGCAGCATTACATCCCAATATCTGGCTTAGCCCTGCTGCCAAAATGGCGCCACAGGTATATGGGTTTTATGCAGCTAGACCACCCCATTGCAGGTTACAGAGCAATGTGACATGGGTTTAACCCAGTCTGTAGGTCTCAAAGCTATTTCCTATTTATTGGGGTCATTCACTTAGCGTCTGGACCAAATTGGAGCATTAAAGCTGAATGTTTGTCTTAGTTATGGTGGAAACATGACCCCTGCATATATTAACATACTGCAGCCAGTGTAGCCCATTTCCAGTCGTAAAAGCTTGCGACAAGAGTTTCCTTTATAGATGTAAGTCCCAAAGCTGTTACATATTTATTAGTGTCACCCACCTAATCTTTGGCCCAAATTGCAGCATTACATCCCAATATTTGGCTTAGTTATGCTGCCAAAATGGCGCCCCAGGTATATGGGTTTTATGCAGCTAGACCACCCCATTGCAGGTTACAGAGCAATGTGACATGGGTTTAACCCAGTCTGTAGGTCTCAAAGCTATTTCCTATTTATTGGGGTCATTCACTTAGCGTCTGGACCAAATTGGAGCATTAAAGCTGAATGTTTGTCTTAGTTATGGTGGAAACATGACCCCTGCATATATTAACATACTGCAACCAGTGTAGCCCATTTCCAGTCGTAAAAGCTTGCGACAAGAGTTTCCTTTATAGATGTAAGTCCCAAAGCTGTTACATATTTATTAGTGTCACCCACCTAATCTTTGGCCCAAATTGCAGCATTACATCCCAATATTTGGCTTAGTTATGCTGCCAAAATGGCGCCCCAGGTATATGGGTTTTATGCAGCTAGACCACCCCATTGCAGGTTACAGAGCAATGTGCCATAGATTAACCCAATTCGAAGGTGTCAAAGCTACTCCATCTTTATTGGTAATTGTTACTCAGTGTTTGGACCAAATTGCAGCATAATATCTCAATATTTGGCTTAGTTATGGTGGAAACATGACCCCCTGTATATATGAAGTACTGCAACCAGTATATTTCATCCCAAGTCGCAGAATCTCCCTGCAGCAGACTTACTGCTAGCTGTAAGTCCCAAAGCTGTTGCATATTTATTGGTGCCACCCCCTCACTCTTTGGCCCAAATTGCAGCATTACATCCCAATATCTGGCTTAGCCCTGCTGCCAAAATGGCGCCCCAGGTATATGGGTTTTATGCAGCTAGACCACCCCATTGCAGGTTACAGAGCAATGTGACATGGGTTTAACCCAGTCTGTAGGTCTCAAAGCTATTTCCTATTTATTGGGGTCATTCACTTAGCGTCTGGACCAAATTGGAGCATTAAAGCTGAATGTTTGTCTTAGTTATGGTGGAAACATGACCCCTGCATATATTAACATACTGCAACCAGTGTAGCCCATTTCCAGTCGTAAAAGCTTGCGACAAGAGTTTCCTTTATAGATGTAAGTCCCAAAGCTGTTACATATTTATTAGTGTCACCCACCTAATCTTTGGCCCAAATTGCAGCATTACATCCCAATATTTGGCTTAGTTATGCTGCCAAAATGGCGCCCCAGGTATATGGGTTTTATGCAGCTAGACCACCCCATTGCAGGTTACAGAGCAATGTGCCATAGATTAACCCATTTCGAAGGTGTCAAAGCTACTCCATCTTTATTGGTAATTGTTACTCAGTGTTTGGACCAAATTGCAGCATAATATCTCAATATTTGGCTTAGTTATGGTGGAAACATGACCCCCTGTATATATGAAGTACTGCAACCAGTATATTTCATCCCAAGTCGCAGAATCTCCCTGCAGCAGACTTACTGCTAGCTGTAAGTCCCAAAGCTGTTGCATATTTATTGGTGCCACCCCCTCACTCTTTGGCCCAAATTGCAGCATTACATCCCAATATCTGGCTTAGCCCTGCTGCCAAAATGGCGCCCCAGGTATATGGGTTTTATGCAGCTAGACCACCCCATTGCAGGTTACAGAGCAATGTGACATGGGTTTAACCCAGTCTGTAGGTCTCAAAGCTATTTCCTATTTATTGGGGTCATTCACTTAGCGTCTGGACCAAATTGGAGCATTAAAGCTGAATGTTTGTCTTAGTTATGGTGGAAACATGACCCCTGCATATATTAACATACTGCAACCAGTGTAGCCCATTTCCAGTCGTAAAAGCTTGCGACAAGAGTTTCCTTTATAGATGTAAGTCCCAAAGCTGTTACATATTTATTAGTGTCACCCACCTAATCTTTGGCCCAAATTGCAGCATTACATCCCAATATTTGGCTTAGTTATGCTGCCAAAATGGCGCCCCAGGTATATGGGTTTTATGCAGCTAGACCACCCCATTGCAGGTTACAGAGCAATGTGCCATAGATTAACCCATTTCGAAGGTGTCAAAGCTACTCCATCTTTATTGGTAATTGTTACTCAGTGTTTGGACCAAATTGCAGCATAATATCTCAATATTTGGCTTAGTTATGGTGGAAACATGACCCCCTGTATATATGAAGTACTGCAACCAGTATATTTCATCCCAAGTCGCAGAATCTCCCTGCAGCAGACTTACTGCTAGGTGTAAGTCCCAAAGCTGTTGCATATTTATTGGTGCCACCCCCTCACTCTTTGGCCCAAATTGCAGCATTACATCCCAATATCTGGCTTAGCCCTGCTGCCAAAATGGCGCCACAGGTATATGGGTTTTATGCAGCTAGACCACCCCATTGCAGGTTACAGAGCAATGTGACATGGGTTTAACCCAGTCTGTAGGTCTCAAAGCTATTTCCTATTTATTGGGGTCATTCACTTAGCGTCTGGACCAAATTGGAGCATTAAAGCTGAATGTTTGTCTTAGTTATGGTGGAAACATGACCCCTGCATATATTAACATACTGCAGCCAGTGTAGCCCATTTCCAGTCGTAAAAGCTTGCGACAAGAGTTTCCTTTATAGATGTAAGTCCCAAAGCTGTTACATATTTATTAGTGTCACCCACCTAATCTTTGGCCCAAATTGCAGCATTACATCCCAATATTTGGCTTAGTTATGCTGCCAAAATGGCGCCCCAGGTATATGGGTTTTATGCAGCTAGACCACCCCATTGCAGGTTACAGAGCAATGTGCCATAGATTAACCCAATTCGAAGGTGTCAAAGCTACTCCATCTTTATTGGTAATTGTTACTCAGTGTTTGGACCAAATTGCAGCATAATATCTCAATATTTGGCTTAGTTATGGTGGAAACATGACCCCCTGTATATATGAAGTACTGCAACCAGTATATTTCATCCCAAGTCGCAGAATCTCCCTGCAGCAGACTTACTGCTAGGTGTAAGTCCCAAAGCTGTTGCATATTTATTGGTGCCACCCCCTCACTCTTTGGCCCAAATTGCAGCATTACATCCCAATATCTGGCTTAGCCCTGCTGCCAAAATGGCGCCACAGGTATATGGGTTTTATGCAGCTAGACCACCCCATTGCAGGTTACAGAGCAATGTGACATGGGTTTAACCCAGTCTGTAGGTCTCAAAGCTATTTCCTATTTATTGGGGTCATTCACTTAGCGTCTGGACCAAATTGGAGCATTAAAGCTGAATGTTTGTCTTAGTTATGGTGGAAACATGACCCCTGCATATATTAACATACTGCAGCCAGTGTAGCCCATTTCCAGTCGTAAAAGCTTGCGACAAGAGTTTCCTTTATAGATGTAAGTCCCAAAGCTGTTACATATTTATTAGTGTCACCCACCTAATCTTTGGCCCAAATTGCAGCATTACATCCCAATATTTGGCTTAGTTATGCTGCCAAAATGGCGCCCCAGGTATATGGGTTTTATGCAGCTAGACCACCCCATTGCAGGTTACAGAGCAATGTGCCATAGATTAACCCAATTCGAAGGTGTCAAAGCTACTCCATCTTTATTGGTAATTGTTACTCAGTGTTTGGACCAAATTGCAGCATAATATCTCAATATTTGGCTTAGTTATGGTGGAAACATGACCCCCTGTATATATGAAGTACTGCAACCAGTATATTTCATCCCAAGTCGCAGAATCTCCCTGCAGCAGACTTACTGCTAGGTGTAAGTCCCAAAGCTGTTGCATATTTATTGGTGCCACCCCCTCACTCTTTGGCCCAAATTGCAGCATTACATCCCAATATCTGGCTTAGCCCTGCTGCCAAAATGGCGCCACAGGTATATGGGTTTTATGCAGCTAGACCACCCCATTGCAGGTTACAGAGCAATGTGACATGGGTTTAACCCAGTCTGTAGGTCTCAAAGCTATTTCCTATTTATTGGGGTCATTCACTTAGCGTCTGGACCAAATTGGAGCATTAAAGCTGAATGTTTGTCTTAGTTATGGTGGAAACATGACCCCTGCATATATTAACATACTGCAGCCAGTGTAGCCCATTTCCAGTCGTAAAAGCTTGCGACAAGAGTTTCCTTTATAGATGTAAGTCCCAAAGCTGTTACATATTTATTAGTGTCACCCACCTAATCTTTGGCCCAAATTGCAGCATTACATCCCAATATTTGGCTTAGTTATGCTGCCAAAATGGCGCCCCAGGTATATGGGTTTTATGCAGCTAGACCACCCCATTGCAGGTTACAGAGCAATGTGCCATAGATTAACCCAATTCGAAGGTGTCAAAGCTACTCCATCTTTATTGGTAATTGTTACTCAGTGTTTGGACCAAATTGCAGCATAATATCTCAATATTTGGCTTAGTTATGGTGGAAACATGACCCCCTGTATATATGAAGTACTGCAACCAGTATATTTCATCCCAAGTCGCAGAATCTCCCTGCAGCAGACTTACTGCTAGGTGTAAGTCCCAAAGCTGTTGCATATTTATTGGTGCCACCCCCTCACTCTTTGGCCCAAATTGCAGCATTACATCCCAATATCTGGCTTAGCCCTGCTGCCAAAATGGCGCCACAGGTATATGGGTTTTATGCAGCTAGACCACCCCATTGCAGGTTACAGAGCAATGTGACATGGGTTTAACCCAGTCTGTAGGTCTCAAAGCTATTTCCTATTTATTGGGGTCATTCACTTAGCGTCTGGACCAAATTGGAGCATTAAAGCTGAATGTTTGTCTTAGTTATGGTGGAAACATGACCCCTGCATATATTAACATACTGCAGCCAGTGTAGCCCATTTCCAGTCGTAAAAGCTTGCGACAAGAGTTTCCTTTATAGATGTAAGTCCCAAAGCTGTTACATATTTATTAGTGTCACCCACCTAATCTTTGGCCCAAATTGCAGCATTACATCCCAATATTTGGCTTAGTTATGCTGCCAAAATGGCGCCCCAGGTATATGGGTTTTATGCAGCTAGACCACCCCATTGCAGGTTACAGAGCAATGTGCCATAGATTAACCCAATTCGAAGGTGTCAAAGCTACTCCATCTTTATTGGTAATTGTTACTCAGTGTTTGGACCAAATTGCAGCATAATATCTCAATATTTGGCTTAGTTATGGTGGAAACATGACCCCCTGTATATATGAAGTACTGCAACCAGTATATTTCATCCCAAGTCGCAGAATCTCCCTGCAGCAGACTTACTGCTAGGTGTAAGTCCCAAAGCTGTTGCATATTTATTGGTGCCACCCCCTCACTCTTTGGCCCAAATTGCAGCATTACATCCCAATATCTGGCTTAGCCCTGCTGCCAAAATGGCGCCACAGGTATATGGGTTTTATGCAGCTAGACCACCCCATTGCAGGTTACAGAGCAATGTGACATGGGTTTAACCCAGTCTGTAGGTCTCAAAGCTATTTCCTATTTATTGGGGTCATTCACTTAGCGTCTGGACCAAATTGGAGCATTAAAGCTGAATGTTTGTCTTAGTTATGGTGGAAACATGACCCCTGCATATATTAACATACTGCAGCCAGTGTAGCCCATTTCCAGTCGTAAAAGCTTGCGACAAGAGTTTCCTTTATAGATGTAAGTCCCAAAGCTGTTACATATTTATTAGTGTCACCCACCTAATCTTTGGCCCAAATTGCAGCATTACATCCCAATATTTGGCTTAGTTATGCTGCCAAAATGGCGCCCCAGGTATATGGGTTTTATGCAGCTAGACCACCCCATTGCAGGTTACAGAGCAATGTGCCATAGATTAACCCAATTCGAAGGTGTCAAAGCTACTCCATCTTTATTGGTAATTGTTACTCAGTGTTTGGACCAAATTGCAGCATAATATCTCAATATTTGGCTTAGTTATGGTGGAAACATGACCCCCTGTATATATGAAGTACTGCAACCAGTATATTTCATCCCAAGTCGCAGAATCTCCCTGCAGCAGACTTACTGCTAGGTGTAAGTCCCAAAGCTGTTGCATATTTATTGGTGCCACCCCCTCACTCTTTGGCCCAAATTGCAGCATTACATCCCAATATCTGGCTTAGCCCTGCTGCCAAAATGGCGCCACAGGTATATGGGTTTTATGCAGCTAGACCACCCCATTGCAGGTTACAGAGCAATGTGACATGGGTTTAACCCAGTCTGTAGGTCTCAAAGCTATTTCCTATTTATTGGGGTCATTCACTTAGCGTCTGGACCAAATTGGAGCATTAAAGCTGAATGTTTGTCTTAGTTATGGTGGAAACATGACCCCTGCATATATTAACATACTGCAGCCAGTGTAGCCCATTTCCAGTCGTAAAAGCTTGCGACAAGAGTTTCCTTTATAGATGTAAGTCCCAAAGCTGTTACATATTTATTAGTGTCACCCACCTAATCTTTGGCCCAAATTGCAGCATTACATCCCAATATTTGGCTTAGTTATGCTGCCAAAATGGCGCCCCAGGTATATGGGTTTTATGCAGCTAGACCACCCCATTGCAGGTTACAGAGCAATGTGCCATAGATTAACCCAATTCGAAGGTGTCAAAGCTACTCCATCTTTATTGGTAATTGTTACTCAGTGTTTGGACCAAATTGCAGCATAATATCTCAATATTTGGCTTAGTTATGGTGGAAACATGACCCCCTGTATATATGAAGTACTGCAACCAGTATATTTCATCCCAAGTCGCAGAATCTCCCTGCAGCAGACTTACTGCTAGGTGTAAGTCCCAAAGCTGTTGCATATTTATTGGTGCCACCCCCTCACTCTTTGGCCCAAATTGCAGCATTACATCCCAATATCTGGCTTAGCCCTGCTGCCAAAATGGCGCCACAGGTATATGGGTTTTATGCAGCTAGACCACCCCATTGCAGGTTACAGAGCAATGTGATATGGGTTTAACCCAGTCTGTAGGTCTCAAAGCTATTTCCTATTTATTGGGGTCATTCACTTAGCGTCTGGACCAAATTGGAGCATTAAAGCTGAATGTTTGTCTTAGTTATGGTGGAAACATGACCCCTGCATATATTAACATACTGCAGCCAGTGTAGCCCATTTCCAGTCGTAAAAGCTTGCGACAAGAGTTTCCTTTATAGATGTAAGTCCCAAAGCTGTTACATATTTATTAGTGTCACCCACCTAATCTTTGGCCCAAATTGCAGCATTACATCCCAATATTTGGCTTAGTTATGCTGCCAAAATGGCGCCCCAGGTATATGGGTTTTATGCAGCTAGACCACCCCATTGCAGGTTACAGAGCAATGTGCCATAGATTAACCCAATTCGAAGGTGTCAAAGCTACTCCATCTTTATTGGTAATTGTTACTCAGTGTTTGGACCAAATTGCAGCATAATATCTCAATATTTGGCTTAGTTATGGTGGAAACATGACCCCCTGTATATATGAAGTACTGCAACCAGTATATTTCATCCCAAGTCGCAGAATCTCCCTGCAGCAGACTTACTGCTAGGTGTAAGTCCCAAAGCTGTTGCATATTTATTGGTGCCACCCCCTCACTCTTTGGCCCAAATTGCAGCATTACATCCCAATATCTGGCTTAGCCCTGCTGCCAAAATGGCGCCCCAGGTATATGGGTTTTATGCAGCTAGACCACCCCATTGCAGGTTACAGAGCAATGTGACATGGGTTTAACCCAGTCTGTAGGTCTCAAAGCTATTTCCTATTTATTGGGGTCATTCACTTAGCGTCTGGACCAAATTGGAGCATTAAAGCTGAATGTTTGTCTTAGTTATGGTGGAAACATGACCCCTGCATATATTAACATACTGCAGCCAGTGTAGCCCATTTCCAGTCGTAAAAGCTTGCGACAAGAGTTTCCTTTATAGATGTAAGTCCCAAAGCTGTTACATATTTATTAGTGTCACCCACCTAATCTTTGGCCCAAATTGCAGCATTACATCCCAATATTTGGCTTAGTTATGCTGCCAAAATGGCGCCCCAGGTATATGGGTTTTATGCAGCTAGACCACCCCATTGCAGGTTACAGAGCAATGTGCCATAGATTAACCCAATTCGAAGGTGTCAAAGCTACTCCATCTTTATTGGTAATTGTTACTCAGTGTTTGGACCAAATTGCAGCATAATATCTCAATATTTGGCTTAGTTATGGTGGAAACATGACCCCCTGTATATATGAAGTACTGCAACCAGTATATTTCATCCCAAGTCGCAGAATCTCCCTGCAGCAGACTTACTGCTAGGTGTAAGTCCCAAAGCTGTTGCATATTTATTGGTGCCACCCCCTCACTCTTTGGCCCAAATTGCAGCATTACATCCCAATATCTGGCTTAGCCCTGCTGCCAAAATGGCGCCCCAGGTATATGGGTTTTATGCAGCTAGACCACCCCATTGCAGGTTACAGAGCAATGTGACATGGGTTTAACCCAGTCTGTAGGTCTCAAAGCTATTTCCTATTTATTGGGGTCATTCACTTAGCGTCTGGACCAAATTGGAGCATTAAAGCTGAATGTTTGTCTTAGTTATGGTGGAAACATGACCCCTGCATATATTAACATACTGCAACCAGTGTAGCCCATTTCCAGTCGTAAAAGCTTGCGACAAGAGTTTCCTTTATAGATGTAAGTCCCAAAGCTGTTACATATTTATTAGTGTCACCCACCTAATCTTTGGCCCAAATTGCAGCATTACATCCCAATATTTGGCTTAGTTATGCTGCCAAAATGGCGCCCCAGGTATATGGGTTTTATGCAGCTAGACCACCCCATTGCAGGTTACAGAGCAATGTGCCATAGATTAACCCAATTCGAAGGTGTCAAAGCTACTCCATCTTTATTGGTAATTGTTACTCAGTGTTTGGACCAAATTGCAGCATAATATCTCAATATTTGGCTTAGTTATGGTGGAAACATGACCCCCTGTATATATGAATTACTGCAACCAGTATATTTCATCCCAAGTCGCAGAATCTCCCTGCAGCAGACTTACTGCTAGGTGTAAGTCCCAAAGCTGTTGCATATTTATTGGTGCCACCCCCTCACTCTTTGGCCCAAATTGCAGCATTACATCCCAATATCTGGCTTAGCCCTGCTGCCAAAATGGCGCCCCAGGTATATGGGTTTTATGCAGCTAGACCACCCCATTGCAGGTTACAGAGCAATGTGACATGGGTTTAACCCAGTCTGTAGGTCTCAAAGCTATTTCCTATTTATTGGGGTCATTCACTTAGCGTCTGGACCAAATTGGAGCATTAAAGCTGAATGTTTGTCTTAGTTATGGTGGAAACATGACCCCTGCATATATTAACATACTGCAACCAGTGTAGCCCATTTCCAGTCGTAAAAGCTTGCGACAAGAGTTTCCTTTATAGATGTAAGTCCCAAAGCTGTTACATATTTATTAGTGTCACCCACCTAATCTTTGGCCCAAATTGCAGCATTACATCCCAATATTTGGCTTAGTTATGCTGCCAAAATGGCGCCCCAGGTATATGGGTTTTATGCAGCTAGACCACCCCATTGCAGGTTACAGAGCAATGTGCCATAGATTAACCCAATTCGAAGGTGTCAAAGCTACTCCATCTTTATTGGTAATTGTTACTCAGTGTTTGGACCAAATTGCAGCATAATATCTCAATATTTGGCTTAGTTATGGTGGAAACATGACCCCCTGTATATATGAAGTACTGCAACCAGTATATTTCATCCCAAGTCGCAGAATCTCCCTGCAGCAGACTTACTGCTAGCTGTAAGTCCCAAAGCTGTTGCATATTTATTGGTGCCACCCCCTCACTCTTTGGCCCAAATTGCAGCATTACATCCCAATATCTGGCTTAGCCCTGCTGCCAAAATGGCGCCCCAGGTATATGGGTTTTATGCAGCTAGACCACCCCATTGCAGGTTACAGAGCAATGTGACATGGGTTTAACCCAGTCTGTAGGTCTCAAAGCTATTTCCTATTTATTGGGGTCATTCACTTAGCGTCTGGACCAAATTGGAGCATTAAAGCTCAATGTTTGTCTTAGTTATGGTGGAAACATGACCCCTGCATATATTAACATACTGCAACCAGTGTAGCCCATTTCCAGTCGTAAAAGCTTGCGACAAGAGTTTCCTTTATAGATGTAAGTCCCAAAGCTGTTACATATTTATTAGTGTCACCCACCTAATCTTTGGCCCAAATTGCAGCATTACATCCCAATATTTGGCTTAGTTATGCTGCCAAAATGGCGCCCCAGGTATATGGGTTTTATGCAGCTAGACCACCCCATTGCAGGTTACAGAGCAATGTGCCATAGATTAACCCATTTCGAAGGTGTCAAAGCTACTCCATCTTTATTGGTAATTGTTACTCAGTGTTTGGACCAAATTGCAGCATAATATCTCAATATTTGGCTTAGTTATGGTGGAAACATGACCCCCAGTATATATGAAGTACTGCAACCAGTATATTTCATCCCAAGTCGCAGAATCTCCCTGCAGCAGACTTACTGCTAGGTGTAAGTCCCAAAGCTGTTGCATATTTATTGGTGCCACCCCCTCACTCTTTGGCCCAAATTGCAGCATTACATCCCAATATCTGGCTTAGCCCTGCTGCCAAAATGGCGCCACAGGTATATGGGTTTTATGCAGCTAGACCACCCCATTGCAGGTTACAGAGCAATGTGACATGGGTTTAACCCAGTCTGTAGGTCTCAAAGCTATTTCCTATTTATTGGGGTCATTCACTTAGCGTCTGGACCAAATTGGAGCATTAAAGCTGAATGTTTGTCTTAGTTATGGTGGAAACATGACCCCTGCATATATTAACATACTGCAGCCAGTGTAGCCCATTTCCAGTCGTAAAAGCTTGCGACAAGAGTTTCCTTTATAGATGTAAGTCCCAAAGCTGTTACATATTTATTAGTGTCACCCACCTAATCTTTGGCCCAAATTGCAGCATTACATCCCAATATTTGGCTTAGTTATGCTGCCAAAATGGCGCCCCAGGTATATGGGTTTTATGCAGCTAGACCACCCCATTGCAGGTTACAGAGCAATGTGCCATAGATTAACCCAATTCGAAGGTGTCAAAGCTACTCCATCTTTATTGGTAATTGTTACTCAGTGTTTGGACCAAATTGCAGCATAATATCTCAATATTTGGCTTAGTTATGGTGGAAACATGACCCCCTGTATATATGAAGTACTGCAACCAGTATATTTCATCCCAAGTCGCAGAATCTCCCTGCAGCAGACTTACTGCTAGGTGTAAGTCCCAAAGCTGTTGCATATTTATTGGTGCCACCCCCTCACTCTTTGGCCCAAATTGCAGCATTACATCCCAATATCTGGCTTAGCCCTGCTGCCAAAATGGCGCCACAGGTATATGGGTTTTATGCAGCTAGACCACCCCATTGCAGGTTACAGAGCAATGTGACATGGGTTTAACCCAGTCTGTAGGTCTCAAAGCTATTTCCTATTTATTGGGGTCATTCACTTAGCGTCTGGACCAAATTGGAGCATTAAAGCTGAATGTTTGTCTTAGTTATGGTGGAAACATGACCCCTGCATATATTAACATACTGCAGCCAGTGTAGCCCATTTCCAGTCGTAAAAGCTTGCGACAAGAGTTTCCTTTATAGATGTAAGTCCCAAAGCTGTTACATATTTATTAGTGTCACCCACCTAATCTTTGGCCCAAATTGCAGCATTACATCCCAATATTTGGCTTAGTTATGCTGCCAAAATGGCGCCCCAGGTATATGGGTTTTATGCAGCTAGACCACCCCATTGCAGGTTACAGAGCAATGTGACATGGGTTTAACCCAGTCTGTAGGTCTCAAAGCTATTTCCTATTTATTGGGGTCATTCACTTAGCGTCTGGACCAAATTGGAGCATTAAAGCTGAATGTTTGTCTTAGTTATGGTGGAAACATGACCCCTGCATATATTAACATACTGCAACCAGTGTAGCCCATTTCCAGTCGTAAAAGCTTGCGACAAGAGTTTCCTTTATAGATGTAAGTCCCAAAGCTGTTACATATTTATTAGTGTCACCCACCTAATCTTTGGCCCAAATTGCAGCATTACATCCCAATATTTGGCTTAGTTATGCTGCCAAAATGGCGCCCCAGGTATATGGGTTTTATGCAGCTAGACCACCCCATTGCAGGTTACAGAGCAATGTGCCATAGATTAACCCAATTCGAAGGTGTCAAAGCTACTCCATCTTTATTGGTAATTGTTACTCAGTGTTTGGACCAAATTGCAGCATAATATCTCAATATTTGGCTTAGTTATGGTGGAAACATGACCCCCTGTATATATGAAGTACTGCAACCAGTATATTTCATCCCAAGTCGCAGAATCTCCCTGCAGCAGACTTACTGCTAGCTGTAAGTCCCAAAGCTGTTGCATATTTATTGGTGCCACCCCCTCACTCTTTGGCCCAAATTGCAGCATTACATCCCAATATCTGGCTTAGCCCTGCTGCCAAAATGGCGCCCCAGGTATATGGGTTTTATGCAGCTAGACCACCCCATTGCAGGTTACAGAGCAATGTGACATGGGTTTAACCCAGTCTGTAGGTCTCAAAGCTATTTCCTATTTATTGGGGTCATTCACTTAGCGTCTGGACCAAATTGGAGCATTAAAGCTGAATGTTTGTCTTAGTTATGGTGGAAACATGACCCCTGCATATATTAACATACTGCAACCAGTGTAGCCCATTTCCAGTCGTAAAAGCTTGCGACAAGAGTTTCCTTTATAGATGTAAGTCCCAAAGCTGTTACATATTTATTAGTGTCACCCACCTAATCTTTGGCCCAAATTGCAGCATTACATCCCAATATTTGGCTTAGTTATGCTGCCAAAATGGCGCCCCAGGTATATGGGTTTTATGCAGCTAGACCACCCCATTGCAGGTTACAGAGCAATGTGCCATAGATTAACCCATTTCGAAGGTGTCAAAGCTACTCCATCTTTATTGGTAATTGTTACTCAGTGTTTGGACCAAATTGCAGCATAATATCTCAATATTTGGCTTAGTTATGGTGGAAACATGACCCCCTGTATATATGAAGTACTGCAACCAGTATATTTCATCCCAAGTCGCAGAATCTCCCTGCAGCAGACTTACTGCTAGGTGTAAGTCCCAAAGCTGTTGCATATTTATTGGTGCCACCCCCTCACTCTTTGGCCCAAATTGCAGCATTACATCCCAATATCTGGCTTAGCCCTGCTGCCAAAATGGCGCCACAGGTATATGGGTTTTATGCAGCTAGACCACCCCATTGCAGGTTACAGAGCAATGTGACATGGGTTTAACCCAGTCTGTAGGTCTCAAAGCTATTTCCTATTTATTGGGGTCATTCACTTAGCGTCTGGACCAAATTGGAGCATTAAAGCTGAATGTTTGTCTTAGTTATGGTGGAAACATGACCCCTGCATATATTAACATACTGCAGCCAGTGTAGCCCATTTCCAGTCGTAAAAGCTTGCGACAAGAGTTTCCTTTATAGATGTAAGTCCCAAAGCTGTTACATATTTATTAGTGTCACCCACCTAATCTTTGGCCCAAATTGCAGCATTACATCCCAATATTTGGCTTAGTTATGCTGCCAAAATGGCGCCCCAGGTATATGGGTTTTATGCAGCTAGACCACCCCATTGCAGGTTACAGAGCAATGTGCCATAGATTAACCCAATTCGAAGGTGTCAAAGCTACTCCATCTTTATTGGTAATTGTTACTCAGTGTTTGGACCAAATTGCAGCATAATATCTCAATATTTGGCTTAGTTATGGTGGAAACATGACCCCCTGTATATATGAAGTACTGCAACCAGTATATTTCATCCCAAGTCGCAGAATCTCCCTGCAGCAGACTTACTGCTAGGTGTAAGTCCCAAAGCTGTTGCATATTTATTGGTGCCACCCCCTCACTCTTTGGCCCAAATTGCAGCATTACATCCCAATATCTGGCTTAGCCCTGCTGCCAAAATGGCGCCACAGGTATATGGGTTTTATGCAGCTAGACCACCCCATTGCAGGTTACAGAGCAATGTGACATGGGTTTAACCCAGTCTGTAGGTCTCAAAGCTATTTCCTATTTATTGGGGTCATTCACTTAGCGTCTGGACCAAATTGGAGCATTAAAGCTGAATGTTTGTCTTAGTTATGGTGGAAACATGACCCCTGCATATATTAACATACTGCAGCCAGTGTAGCCCATTTCCAGTCGTAAAAGCTTGCGACAAGAGTTTCCTTTATAGATGTAAGTCCCAAAGCTGTTACATATTTATTAGTGTCACCCACCTAATCTTTGGCCCAAATTGCAGCATTACATCCCAATATTTGGCTTAGTTATGCTGCCAAAATGGCGCCCCAGGTATATGGGTTTTATGCAGCTAGACCACCCCATTGCAGGTTACAGAGCAATGTGCCATAGATTAACCCAATTCGAAGGTGTCAAAGCTACTCCATCTTTATTGGTAATTGTTACTCAGTGTTTGGACCAAATTGCAGCATAATATCTCAATATTTGGCTTAGTTATGGTGGAAACATGACCCCCTGTATATATGAAGTACTGCAACCAGTATATTTCATCCCAAGTCGCAGAATCTCCCTGCAGCAGACTTACTGCTAGGTGTAAGTCCCAAAGCTGTTGCATATTTATTGGTGCCACCCCCTCACTCTTTGGCCCAAATTGCAGCATTACATCCCAATATCTGGCTTAGCCCTGCTGCCAAAATGGCGCCACAGGTATATGGGTTTTATGCAGCTAGACCACCCCATTGCAGGTTACAGAGCAATGTGACATGGGTTTAACCCAGTCTGTAGGTCTCAAAGCTATTTCCTATTTATTGGGGTCATTCACTTAGCGTCTGGACCAAATTGGAGCATTAAAGCTGAATGTTTGTCTTAGTTATGGTGGAAACATGACCCCTGCATATATTAACATACTGCAGCCAGTGTAGCCCATTTCCAGTCGTAAAAGCTTGCGACAAGAGTTTCCTTTATAGATGTAAGTCCCAAAGCTGTTACATATTTATTAGTGTCACCCACCTAATCTTTGGCCCAAATTGCAGCATTACATCCCAATATTTGGCTTAGTTATGCTGCCAAAATGGCGCCCCAGGTATATGGGTTTTATGCAGCTAGACCACCCCATTGCAGGTTACAGAGCAATGTGCCATAGATTAACCCAATTCGAAGGTGTCAAAGCTACTCCATCTTTATTGGTAATTGTTACTCAGTGTTTGGACCAAATTGCAGCATAATATCTCAATATTTGGCTTAGTTATGGTGGAAACATGACCCCCTGTATATATGAAGTACTGCAACCAGTATATTTCATCCCAAGTCGCAGAATCTCCCTGCAGCAGACTTACTGCTAGGTGTAAGTCCCAAAGCTGTTGCATATTTATTGGTGCCACCCCCTCACTCTTTGGCCCAAATTGCAGCATTACATCCCAATATCTGGCTTAGCCCTGCTGCCAAAATGGCGCCACAGGTATATGGGTTTTATGCAGCTAGACCACCCCATTGCAGGTTACAGAGCAATGTGACATGGGTTTAACCCAGTCTGTAGGTCTCAAAGCTATTTCCTATTTATTGGGGTCATTCACTTAGCGTCTGGACCAAATTGGAGCATTAAAGCTGAATGTTTGTCTTAGTTATGGTGGAAACATGACCCCTGCATATATTAACATACTGCAGCCAGTGTAGCCCATTTCCAGTCGTAAAAGCTTGCGACAAGAGTTTCCTTTATAGATGTAAGTCCCAAAGCTGTTACATATTTATTAGTGTCACCCACCTAATCTTTGGCCCAAATTGCAGCATTACATCCCAATATTTGGCTTAGTTATGCTGCCAAAATGGCGCCCCAGGTATATGGGTTTTATGCAGCTAGACCACCCCATTGCAGGTTACAGAGCAATGTGCCATAGATTAACCCAATTCGAAGGTGTCAAAGCTACTCCATCTTTATTGGTAATTGTTACTCAGTGTTTGGACCAAATTGCAGCATAATATCTCAATATTTGGCTTAGTTATGGTGGAAACATGACCCCCTGTATATATGAAGTACTGCAACCAGTATATTTCATCCCAAGTCGCAGAATCTCCCTGCAGCAGACTTACTGCTAGGTGTAAGTCCCAAAGCTGTTGCATATTTATTGGTGCCACCCCCTCACTCTTTGGCCCAAATTGCAGCATTACATCCCAATATCTGGCTTAGCCCTGCTGCCAAAATGGCGCCACAGGTATATGGGTTTTATGCAGCTAGACCACCCCATTGCAGGTTACAGAGCAATGTGACATGGGTTTAACCCAGTCTGTAGGTCTCAAAGCTATTTCCTATTTATTGGGGTCATTCACTTAGCGTCTGGACCAAATTGGAGCATTAAAGCTGAATGTTTGTCTTAGTTATGGTGGAAACATGACCCCTGCATATATTAACATACTGCAGCCAGTGTAGCCCATTTCCAGTCGTAAAAGCTTGCGACAAGAGTTTCCTTTATAGATGTAAGTCCCAAAGCTGTTACATATTTATTAGTGTCACCCACCTAATCTTTGGCCCAAATTGCAGCATTACATCCCAATATTTGGCTTAGTTATGCTGCCAAAATGGCGCCCCAGGTATATGGGTTTTATGCAGCTAGACCACCCCATTGCAGGTTACAGAGCAATGTGCCATAGATTAACCCAATTCGAAGGTGTCAAAGCTACTCCATCTTTATTGGTAATTGTTACTCAGTGTTTGGACCAAATTGCAGCATAATATCTCAATATTTGGCTTAGTTATGGTGGAAACATGACCCCCTGTATATATGAAGTACTGCAACCAGTATATTTCATCCCAAGTCGCAGAATCTCCCTGCAGCAGACTTACTGCTAGGTGTAAGTCCCAAAGCTGTTGCATATTTATTGGTGCCACCCCCTCACTCTTTGGCCCAAATTGCAGCATTACATCCCAATATCTGGCTTAGCCCTGCTGCCAAAATGGCGCCACAGGTATATGGGTTTTATGCAGCTAGACCACCCCATTGCAGGTTACAGAGCAATGTGACATGGGTTTAACCCAGTCTGTAGGTCTCAAAGCTATTTCCTATTTATTGGGGTCATTCACTTAGCGTCTGGACCAAATTGGAGCATTAAAGCTGAATGTTTGTCTTAGTTATGGTGGAAACATGACCCCTGCATATATTAACATACTGCAGCCAGTGTAGCCCATTTCCAGTCGTAAAAGCTTGCGACAAGAGTTTCCTTTATAGATGTAAGTCCCAAAGCTGTTACATATTTATTAGTGTCACCCACCTAATCTTTGGCCCAAATTGCAGCATTACATCCCAATATTTGGCTTAGTTATGCTGCCAAAATGGCGCCCCAGGTATATGGGTTTTATGCAGCTAGACCACCCCATTGCAGGTTACAGAGCAATGTGCCATAGATTAACCCAATTCGAAGGTGTCAAAGCTACTCCATCTTTATTGGTAATTGTTACTCAGTGTTTGGACCAAATTGCAGCATAATATCTCAATATTTGGCTTAGTTATGGTGGAAACATGACCCCCTGTATATATGAAGTACTGCAACCAGTATATTTCATCCCAAGTCGCAGAATCTCCCTGCAGCAGACTTACTGCTAGGTGTAAGTCCCAAAGCTGTTGCATATTTATTGGTGCCACCCCCTCACTCTTTGGCCCAAATTGCAGCATTACATCCCAATATCTGGCTTAGCCCTGCTGCCAAAATGGCGCCACAGGTATATGGGTTTTATGCAGCTAGACCACCCCATTGCAGGTTACAGAGCAATGTGACATGGGTTTAACCCAGTCTGTAGGTCTCAAAGCTATTTCCTATTTATTGGGGTCATTCACTTAGCGTCTGGACCAAATTGGAGCATTAAAGCTGAATGTTTGTCTTAGTTATGGTGGAAACATGACCCCTGCATATATTAACATACTGCAGCCAGTGTAGCCCATTTCCAGTCGTAAAAGCTTGCGACAAG
>CAXHLB010000650.1:0-23584 GCA_964017235.1 Sabellastarte sp. h YS-2021 | reverse complement strand
CATATATACAGGGGGTCATGTTTCCACCATAACTAAGCCAAATATTGAGATATTATGCTGCAATTTGGTCCAAACACTGAGTAACAATTACCAATAAAGATGGAATAGCTTTGACACCTTTGAATTGGGTTAATCTATGTCACATTGCTCTGTAACCTGCAATGGGGTGGTCTAGCTGTATAAAACCCATATACCTGGGGCGCCATTTTGGCAGCAGGGCTAAGCCAGATATTGGGATGTAATGCTGCAATTTCGGGCAAAGAGTAAGGGGGTGGCACCAATAAATATGCAACAGCTTTGGGACTTACAGCTAGCAGTAAGTCTGCTGCAGGGAGATTCTGCGACTTGGGATGGAATATACTGCTTGCTATAATTCATATATACAGGGGGTCATGTTTCCACCATAACTAAGCCAAATATTGATATATTATGCTGCAATTTGGTCCAAACACTGAGTAACAATTACCAATAAAGATGGAATAGCTTTGACACCTTCGAATTGGGTTAATCTATGTCACATTGCTCTGTAACCTGCAATGGGGTGGTCTAGCTGCATAAAACCCATATACCTGGGGCGCCATTTTGGCAGCATAGCTAAGCCAAATATTGGGATGTAATGCTGCAATTTGGGCCAAAGATTAGGTGGGTGACACTAATAAATATGTAACAGCTTTGGGACTTACATCTATAAAGGAAACTCTTGTCGCAAGCTTTTACGACTGGAAATGGGCTACACTGGTTGCAGTATATTAATATATGCAGGGATCATATTTCCACCACAACTAAGACAAACATTGAGCTTTAATACTCCAATTTGGTCCAGACGCTAAGTGAATGACCCCAATAAATAGGAAATAGCTTTGAGACCTACAGACTGGGTTAAACCCATGTCACATTGCTCTGTAACCTGCAATGGGGTGGTCTAGCTGCATAAAACCCATATACCTGGGGTGCCATTTTGGCAGCAGGGCTAAGCCAGATGTTGGGATGTAATGCTGCAATTTGGGCCAAAGAGTGAGGGGGTGGCACCAATAAATATGCAACAGCTTTGGGACTTACAGCTAGCAGTAAGTCTGCTGCAGGGAGATTCTGCCACTTGGGATGGAATATACTGCTTGCAGTAATTCATATATACAGGGGGTCATGTTTCCACCATAACTAAGCCAAATATTGAGATATTATGCTGCAATTTGGTCCAAACACTGAGTAACAATTACCAATAAAGATGGAATAGCTTTGACACCTTCGAATTGGGTTAATCTATGTCACATTGCTCTGTAACCTGCAATGGGGTGGTCTAGCTGTATAAAACCCATATACCTGGGGCGCCATTTTGGCAGCAGGGCTAAGCCAGATATTGGGATGTAATGCTGCAATTTCGGGCAAAGAGTAAGGGGGTGGCACCAATAAATATGCAACAGCTTTGGGACTTACAGCTAGCAGTAAGTCTGCTGCAGGGAGATTCTGCGACTTGGGATGGAATATACTGCTTGCTATAATTCATATATACAGGGGGTCATGTTTCCACCATAACTAAGCCAAATATTGATATATTATGCTGCAATTTGGTCCAAACACTGAGTAACAATTACCAATAAAGATGGAATAGCTTTGACACCTTCGAATTGGGTTAATCTATGTCACATTGCTCTGTAACCTGCAATGGGGTGGTCTAGCTGCATAAAACCCATATACCTGGGGCGCCATTTTGGCAGCATAGCTAAGCCAAATATTGGGATGTAATGCTGCAATTTGGGCCAAAGATTAGGTGGGTGACACTAATAAATATGTAACAGCTTTGGGACTTACATCTATAAAGGAAACTCTTGTCGCAAGCTTTTACGACTGGAAATGGGCTACACTGGTTGCAGTATATTAATATATGCAGGGATCATATTTCCACCACAACTAAGACAAACATTGAGCTTTAATACTCCAATTTGGTCCAGACGCTAAGTGAATGACCCCAATAAATAGGAAATAGCTTTGAGACCTACAGACTGGGTTAAACCCATGTCACATTGCTCTGTAACCTGCAATGGGGTGGTCTAGCTGCATAAAACCCATATACCTGGGGTGCCATTTTGGCAGCAGGGCTAAGCCAGATGTTGGGATGTAATGCTGCAATTTGGGCCAAAGAGTGAGGGGGTGGCACCAATAAATATGCAACAGCTTTGGGACTTACAGCTAGCAGTAAGTCTGCTGCAGGGAGATTCTGCCACTTGGGATGGAATATACTGCTTGCAGTAATTCATATATACAGGGGGTCATGTTTCCACCATAACTAAGCCAAATATTGAGATATTATGCTGCAATTTGGTCCAAACACTGAGTAACAATTACCAATAAAGATGGAATAGCTTTGACACCTTTGAATTGGGTTAATCTATGTCACATTGCTCTGTAACCTGCAATGGGGTGGTCTAGCTGTATAAAACCCATATACCTGGGGCGCCATTTTGGCAGCAGGGCTAAGCCAGATATTGGGATGTAATGCTGCAATTTCGGGCAAAGAGTAAGGGGGTGGCACCAATAAATATGCAACAGCTTTGGGACTTACAGCTAGCAGTAAGTCTGCTGCAGGGAGATTCTGCGACTTGGGATGGAATATACTGCTTGCTATAATTCATATATACAGGGGGTCATGTTTCCACCATAACTAAGCCAAATATTGATATATTATGCTGCAATTTGGTCCAAACACTGAGTAACAATTACCAATAAAGATGGAATAGCTTTGACACCTTCGAATTGGGTTAATCTATGTCACATTGCTCTGTAACCTGCAATGGGGTGGTCTAGCTGCATAAAACCCATATACCTGGGGCGCCATTTTGGCAGCATAGCTAAGCCAAATATTGGGATGTAATGCTGCAATTTGGGCCAAAGATTAGGTGGGTGACACTAATAAATATGTAACAGCTTTGGGACTTACATCTATAAAGGAAACTCTTGTCGCAAGCTTTTACGACTGGAAATGGGCTACACTGGTTGCAGTATATTAATATATGCAGGGATCATATTTCCACCACAACTAAGACAAACATTGAGCTTTAATACTCCAATTTGGTCCAGACGCTAAGTGAATGACCCCAATAAATAGGAAATAGCTTTGAGACCTACAGACTGGGTTAAACCCATGTCACATTGCTCTGTAACCTGCAATGGGGTGGTCTAGCTGCATAAAACCCATATACCTGGGGTGCCATTTTGGCAGCAGGGCTAAGCCAGATGTTGGGATGTAATGCTGCAATTTGGGCCAAAGAGTGAGGGGGTGGCACCAATAAATATGCAACAGCTTTGGGACTTACAGCTAGCAGTAAGTCTGCTGCAGGGAGATTCTGCCACTTGGGATGGAATATACTGCTTGCAGTAATTCATATATACAGGGGGTCATGTTTCCACCATAACTAAGCCAAATATTGAGATATTATGCTGCAATTTGGTCCAAACACTGAGTAACAATTACCAATAAAGATGGAATAGCTTTGACACCTTCGAATTGGGTTAATCTATGTCACATTGCTCTGTAACCTGCAATGGGGTGGTCTAGCTGTATAAAACCCATATACCTGGGGCGCCATTTTGGCAGCAGGGCTAAGCCAGATATTGGGATGTAATGCTGCAATTTCGGGCAAAGAGTAAGGGGGTGGCACCAATAAATATGCAACAGCTTTGGGACTTACAGCTAGCAGTAAGTCTGCTGCAGGGAGATTCTGCGACTTGGGATGGAATATACTGCTTGCTATAATTCATATATACAGGGGGTCATGTTTCCACCATAACTAAGCCAAATATTGATATATTATGCTGCAATTTGGTCCAAACACTGAGTAACAATTACCAATAAAGATGGAATAGCTTTGACACCTTCGAATTGGGTTAATCTATGTCACATTGCTCTGTAACCTGCAATGGGGTGGTCTAGCTGCATAAAACCCATATACCTGGGGCGCCATTTTGGCAGCATAGCTAAGCCAAATATTGGGATGTAATGCTGCAATTTGGGCCAAAGATTAGGTGGGTGACACTAATAAATATGTAACAGCTTTGGGACTTACATCTATAAAGGAAACTCTTGTCGCAAGCTTTTACGACTGGAAATGGGCTACACTGGTTGCAGTATATTAATATATGCAGGGATCATATTTCCACCACAACTAAGACAAACATTGAGCTTTAATACTCCAATTTGGTCCAGACGCTAAGTGAATGACCCCAATAAATAGGAAATAGCTTTGAGACCTACAGACTGGGTTAAACCCATGTCACATTGCTCTGTAACCTGCAATGGGGTGGTCTAGCTGCATAAAACCCATATACCTGGGGTGCCATTTTGGCAGCAGGGCTAAGCCAGATGTTGGGATGTAATGCTGCAATTTGGGCCAAAGAGTGAGGGGGTGGCACCAATAAATATGCAACAGCTTTGGGACTTACAGCTAGCAGTAAGTCTGCTGCAGGGAGATTCTGCCACTTGGGATGGAATATACTGCTTGCAGTAATTCATATATACAGGGGGTCATGTTTCCACCATAACTAAGCCAAATATTGAGATATTATGCTGCAATTTGGTCCAAACACTGAGTAACAATTACCAATAAAGATGGAATAGCTTTGACACCTTCGAATTGGGTTAATCTATGTCACATTGCTCTGTAACCTGCAATGGGGTGGTCTAGCTGCATAAAACCCATATACCTGGGGCGCCATTTTGGCAGCATAGCTAAGCCAAATATTGGGATGTAATGCTGCAATTTGGGCCAAAGATTAGGTGGGTGACACTAATAAATATGTAACAGCTTTGGGACTTACATCTATAAAGGAAACTCTTGTCGCAAGCTTTTACGACTGGAAATGGGCTACACTGGTTGCAGTATATTAATATATGCAGGGATCATATTTCCACCACAACTAAGACAAACATTGAGCTTTAATACTCCAATTTGGTCCAGACGCTAAGTGAATGACCCCAATAAATAGGAAATAGCTTTGAGACCTACAGACTGGGTTAAACCCATGTCACATTGCTCTGTAACCTGCAATGGGGTGGTCTAGCTGCATAAAACCCATATACCTGGGGTGCCATTTTGGCAGCAGGGCTAAGCCAGATGTTGGGATGTAATGCTGCAATTTGGGCCAAAGAGTGAGGGGGTGGCACCAATAAATATGCAACAGCTTTGGGACTTACAGCTAGCAGTAAGTCTGCTGCAGGGAGATTCTGCCACTTGGGATGGAATATACTGCTTGCAGTAATTCATATATACAGGGGGTCATGTTTCCACCATAACTAAGCCAAATATTGAGATATTATGCTGCAATTTGGTCCAAACACTGAGTAACAATTACCAATAAAGATGGAATAGCTTTGACACCTTCGAATTGGGTTAATCTATGTCACATTGCTCTGTAACCTGCAATGGGGTGGTCTAGCTGTATAAAACCCATATACCTGGGGCGCCATTTTGGCAGCAGGGCTAAGCCAGATATTGGGATGTAATGCTGCAATTTGGGCCAAAGAGTAAGGGGGTGGCACCAATAAATATGCAACAGCTTTGGGACTTACAGCTAGCAGTAAGTCTGCTGCAGGGAGATTCTGCGACTTGGGATGGAATATACTGCTTGCAGTAATTCATATATACAGGGGGTCATGTTTCCACCATAACTAAGCCAAATATTGAGATATTATGCTGCAATTTGGTCCAAACACTGAGTAACAATTACCAATAAAGATGGAATAGCTTTGACACCTTCGAATTGGGTTAATCTATGTCACATTGCTCTGTAACCTGCAATGGGGTGGTCTAGCTGCATAAAACCCATATACCTGGGGCGCCATTTTGGCAGCATAGCTAAGCCAAATATTGGGATGTAATGCTGCAATTTGGGCCAAAGATTAGGTGGGTGACACTAATAAATATGTAACAGCTTTGGGACTTACATCTATAAAGGAAACTCTTGTCGCAAGCTTTTACGACTGGAAATGGGCTACACTGGTTGCAGTATATTAATATATGCAGGGATCATATTTCCACCACAACTAAGACAAACATTGAGCTTTAATACTCCAATTTGGTCCAGACGCTAAGTGAATGACCCCAATAAATAGGAAATAGCTTTGAGACCTACAGACTGGGTTAAACCCATGTCACATTGCTCTGTAACCTGCAATGGGGTGGTCTAGCTGCATAAAACCCATATACCTGGGGTGCCATTTTGGCAGCAGGGCTAAGCCAGATATTGGGATGTAATGCTGCAATTTGGGCCAAAGAGTGAGGGGGTGGCACCAATAAATATGCAACAGCTTTGGGACTTACAGCTAGCAGTAAGTCTGCTGCAGGGAGATTCTGCCACTTGGGATGGAATATACTGCTTGCAGTAATTCATATATACAGGGGGTCATGTTTCCACCATAACTAAGCCAAATATTGAGATATTATGCTGCAATTTGGTCCAAACACTGAGTAACAATTACCAATAAAGATGGAATAGCTTTGACACCTTCGAATTGGGTTAATCTATGTCACATTGCTCTGTAACCTGCAATGGGGTGGTCTAGCTGTATAAAACCCATATACCTGGGGCGCCATTTTGGCAGCAGGGCTAAGCCAGATATTGGGATGTAATGCTGCAATTTCGGGCAAAGAGTAAGGGGGTGGCACCAATAAATATGCAACAGCTTTGGGACTTACAGCTAGCAGTAAGTCTGCTGCAGGGAGATTCTGCGACTTGGGATGGAATATACTGCTTGCTATAATTCATATATACAGGGGGTCATGTTTCCACCATAACTAAGCCAAATATTGATATATTATGCTGCAATTTGGTCCAAACACTGAGTAACAATTACCAATAAAGATGGAATAGCTTTGACACCTTCGAATTGGGTTAATCTATGTCACATTGCTCTGTAACCTGCAATGGGGTGGTCTAGCTGCATAAAACCCATATACCTGGGGCGCCATTTTGGCAGCATAGCTAAGCCAAATATTGGGATGTAATGCTGCAATTTGGGCCAAAGATTAGGTGGGTGACACTAATAAATATGTAACAGCTTTGGGACTTACATCTATAAAGGAAACTCTTGTCGCAAGCTTTTACGACTGGAAATGGGCTACACTGGTTGCAGTATATTAATATATGCAGGGATCATATTTCCACCACAACTAAGACAAACATTGAGCTTTAATACTCCAATTTGGTCCAGACGCTAAGTGAATGACCCCAATAAATAGGAAATAGCTTTGAGACCTACAGACTGGGTTAAACCCATGTCACATTGCTCTGTAACCTGCAATGGGGTGGTCTAGCTGCATAAAACCCATATACCTGGGGTGCCATTTTGGCAGCAGGGCTAAGCCAGATGTTGGGATGTAATGCTGCAATTTGGGCCAAAGAGTGAGGGGGTGGCACCAATAAATATGCAACAGCTTTGGGACTTACAGCTAGCAGTAAGTCTGCTGCAGGGAGATTCTGCCACTTGGGATGGAATATACTGCTTGCAGTAATTCATATATACAGGGGGTCATGTTTCCACCATAACTAAGCCAAATATTGAGATATTATGCTGCAATTTGGTCCAAACACTGAGTAACAATTACCAATAAAGATGGAATAGCTTTGACACCTTCGAATTGGGTTAATCTATGTCACATTGCTCTGTAACCTGCAATGGGGTGGTCTAGCTGCATAAAACCCATATACCTGGGGCGCCATTTTGGCAGCATAGCTAAGCCAAATATTGGGATGTAATGCTGCAATTTGGGCCAAAGATTAGGTGGGTGACACTAATAAATATGTAACAGCTTTGGGACTTACATCTATAAAGGAAACTCTTGTCGCAAGCTTTTACGACTGGAAATGGGCTACACTGGTTGCAGTATATTAATATATGCAGGGATCATATTTCCACCACAACTAAGACAAACATTGAGCTTTAATACTCCAATTTGGTCCAGACGCTAAGTGAATGACCCCAATAAATAGGAAATAGCTTTGAGACCTACAGACTGGGTTAAACCCATGTCACATTGCTCTGTAACCTGCAATGGGGTGGTCTAGCTGCATAAAACCCATATACCTGGGGTGCCATTTTGGCAGCAGGGCTAAGCCAGATATTGGGATGTAATGCTGCAATTTGGGCCAAAGAGTGAGGGGGTGGCACCAATAAATATGCAACAGCTTTGGGACTTACAGCTAGCAGTAAGTCTGCTGCAGGGAGATTCTGCCACTTGGGATGGAATATACTGCTTGCAGTAATTCATATATACAGGGGGTCATGTTTCCACCATAACTAAGCCAAATATTGAGATATTATGCTGCAATTTGGTCCAAACACTGAGTAACAATTACCAATAAAGATGGAATAGCTTTGACACCTTCGAATTGGGTTAATCTATGTCACATTGCTCTGTAACCTGCAATGGGGTGGTCTAGCTGTATAAAACCCATATACCTGGGGCGCCATTTTGGCAGCAGGGCTAAGCCAGATATTGGGATGTAATGCTGCAATTTCGGGCAAAGAGTAAGGGGGTGGCACCAATAAATATGCAACAGCTTTGGGACTTACAGCTAGCAGTAAGTCTGCTGCAGGGAGATTCTGCGACTTGGGATGGAATATACTGCTTGCTATAATTCATATATACAGGGGGTCATGTTTCCACCATAACTAAGCCAAATATTGATATATTATGCTGCAATTTGGTCCAAACACTGAGTAACAATTACCAATAAAGATGGAATAGCTTTGACACCTTCGAATTGGGTTAATCTATGTCACATTGCTCTGTAACCTGCAATGGGGTGGTCTAGCTGCATAAAACCCATATACCTGGGGCGCCATTTTGGCAGCATAGCTAAGCCAAATATTGGGATGTAATGCTGCAATTTGGGCCAAAGATTAGGTGGGTGACACTAATAAATATGTAACAGCTTTGGGACTTACATCTATAAAGGAAACTCTTGTCGCAAGCTTTTACGACTGGAAATGGGCTACACTGGTTGCAGTATATTAATATATGCAGGGATCATATTTCCACCACAACTAAGACAAACATTGAGCTTTAATACTCCAATTTGGTCCAGACGCTAAGTGAATGACCCCAATAAATAGGAAATAGCTTTGAGACCTACAGACTGGGTTAAACCCATGTCACATTGCTCTGTAACCTGCAATGGGGTGGTCTAGCTGCATAAAACCCATATACCTGGGGTGCCATTTTGGCAGCAGGGCTAAGCCAGATGTTGGGATGTAATGCTGCAATTTGGGCCAAAGAGTGAGGGGGTGGCACCAATAAATATGCAACAGCTTTGGGACTTACAGCTAGCAGTAAGTCTGCTGCAGGGAGATTCTGCCACTTGGGATGGAATATACTGCTTGCAGTAATTCATATATACAGGGGGTCATGTTTCCACCATAACTAAGCCAAATATTGAGATATTATGCTGCAATTTGGTCCAAACACTGAGTAACAATTACCAATAAAGATGGAATAGCTTTGACACCTTCGAATTGGGTTAATCTATGTCACATTGCTCTGTAACCTGCAATGGGGTGGTCTAGCTGTATAAAACCCATATACCTGGGGCGCCATTTTGGCAGCAGGGCTAAGCCAGATATTGGGATGTAATGCTGCAATTTCGGGCAAAGAGTAAGGGGGTGGCACCAATAAATATGCAACAGCTTTGGGACTTACAGCTAGCAGTAAGTCTGCTGCAGGGAGATTCTGCGACTTGGGATGGAATATACTGCTTGCTATAATTCATATATACAGGGGGTCATGTTTCCACCATAACTAAGCCAAATATTGATATATTATGCTGCAATTTGGTCCAAACACTGAGTAACAATTACCAATAAAGATGGAATAGCTTTGACACCTTCGAATTGGGTTAATCTATGTCACATTGCTCTGTAACCTGCAATGGGGTGGTCTAGCTGCATAAAACCCATATACCTGGGGCGCCATTTTGGCAGCATAGCTAAGCCAAATATTGGGATGTAATGCTGCAATTTGGGCCAAAGATTAGGTGGGTGACACTAATAAATATGTAACAGCTTTGGGACTTACATCTATAAAGGAAACTCTTGTCGCAAGCTTTTACGACTGGAAATGGGCTACACTGGTTGCAGTATATTAATATATGCAGGGATCATATTTCCACCACAACTAAGACAAACATTGAGCTTTAATACTCCAATTTGGTCCAGACGCTAAGTGAATGACCCCAATAAATAGGAAATAGCTTTGAGACCTACAGACTGGGTTAAACCCATGTCACATTGCTCTGTAACCTGCAATGGGGTGGTCTAGCTGCATAAAACCCATATACCTGGGGTGCCATTTTGGCAGCAGGGCTAAGCCAGATGTTGGGATGTAATGCTGCAATTTGGGCCAAAGAGTGAGGGGGTGGCACCAATAAATATGCAACAGCTTTGGGACTTACAGCTAGCAGTAAGTCTGCTGCAGGGAGATTCTGCCACTTGGGATGGAATATACTGCTTGCAGTAATTCATATATACAGGGGGTCATGTTTCCACCATAACTAAGCCAAATATTGAGATATTATGCTGCAATTTGGTCCAAACACTGAGTAACAATTACCAATAAAGATGGAATAGCTTTGACACCTTCGAATTGGGTTAATCTATGTCACATTGCTCTGTAACCTGCAATGGGGTGGTCTAGCTGCATAAAACCCATATACCTGGGGCGCCATTTTGGCAGCATAGCTAAGCCAAATATTGGGATGTAATGCTGCAATTTGGGCCAAAGATTAGGTGGGTGACACTAATAAATATGTAACAGCTTTGGGACTTACATCTATAAAGGAAACTCTTGTCGCAAGCTTTTACGACTGGAAATGGGCTACACTGGTTGCAGTATATTAATATATGCAGGGATCATATTTCCACCACAACTAAGACAAACATTGAGCTTTAATACTCCAATTTGGTCCAGACGCTAAGTGAATGACCCCAATAAATAGGAAATAGCTTTGAGACCTACAGACTGGGTTAAACCCATGTCACATTGCTCTGTAACCTGCAATGGGGTGGTCTAGCTGCATAAAACCCATATACCTGGGGTGCCATTTTGGCAGCAGGGCTAAGCCAGATGTTGGGATGTAATGCTGCAATTTGGGCCAAAGAGTGAGGGGGTGGCACCAATAAATATGCAACAGCTTTGGGACTTACAGCTAGCAGTAAGTCTGCTGCAGGGAGATTCTGCCACTTGGGATGGAATATACTGCTTGCAGTAATTCATATATACAGGGGGTCATGTTTCCACCATAACTAAGCCAAATATTGAGATATTATGCTGCAATTTGGTCCAAACACTGAGTAACAATTACCAATAAAGATGGAATAGCTTTGACACCTTCGAATTGGGTTAATCTATGTCACATTGCTCTGTAACCTGCAATGGGGTGGTCTAGCTGTATAAAACCCATATACCTGGGGCGCCATTTTGGCAGCAGGGCTAAGCCAGATATTGGGATGTAATGCTGCAATTTCGGGCAAAGAGTAAGGGGGTGGCACCAATAAATATGCAACAGCTTTGGGACTTACAGCTAGCAGTAAGTCTGCTGCAGGGAGATTCTGCGACTTGGGATGGAATATACTGCTTGCTATAATTCATATATACAGGGGGTCATGTTTCCACCATAACTAAGCCAAATATTGATATATTATGCTGCAATTTGGTCCAAACACTGAGTAACAATTACCAATAAAGATGGAATAGCTTTGACACCTTCGAATTGGGTTAATCTATGTCACATTGCTCTGTAACCTGCAATGGGGTGGTCTAGCTGCATAAAACCCATATACCTGGGGCGCCATTTTGGCAGCATAGCTAAGCCAAATATTGGGATGTAATGCTGCAATTTGGGCCAAAGATTAGGTGGGTGACACTAATAAATATGTAACAGCTTTGGGACTTACATCTATAAAGGAAACTCTTGTCGCAAGCTTTTACGACTGGAAATGGGCTACACTGGTTGCAGTATATTAATATATGCAGGGATCATATTTCCACCACAACTAAGACAAACATTGAGCTTTAATACTCCAATTTGGTCCAGACGCTAAGTGAATGACCCCAATAAATAGGAAATAGCTTTGAGACCTACAGACTGGGTTAAACCCATGTCACATTGCTCTGTAACCTGCAATGGGGTGGTCTAGCTGCATAAAACCCATATACCTGGGGTGCCATTTTGGCAGCAGGGCTAAGCCAGATGTTGGGATGTAATGCTGCAATTTGGGCCAAAGAGTGAGGGGGTGGCACCAATAAATATGCAACAGCTTTGGGACTTACAGCTAGCAGTAAGTCTGCTGCAGGGAGATTCTGCCACTTGGGATGGAATATACTGCTTGCAGTAATTCATATATACAGGGGGTCATGTTTCCACCATAACTAAGCCAAATATTGAGATATTATGCTGCAATTTGGTCCAAACACTGAGTAACAATTACCAATAAAGATGGAATAGCTTTGACACCTTCGAATTGGGTTAATCTATGTCACATTGCTCTGTAACCTGCAATGGGGTGGTCTAGCTGCATAAAACCCATATACCTGGGGCGCCATTTTGGCAGCATAGCTAAGCCAAATATTGGGATGTAATGCTGCAATTTGGGCCAAAGATTAGGTGGGTGACACTAATAAATATGTAACAGCTTTGGGACTTACATCTATAAAGGAAACTCTTGTCGCAAGCTTTTACGACTGGAAATGGGCTACACTGGTTGCAGTATATTAATATATGCAGGGATCATATTTCCACCACAACTAAGACAAACATTGAGCTTTAATACTCCAATTTGGTCCAGACGCTAAGTGAATGACCCCAATAAATAGGAAATAGCTTTGAGACCTACAGACTGGGTTAAACCCATGTCACATTGCTCTGTAACCTGCAATGGGGTGGTCTAGCTGCATAAAACCCATATACCTGGGGTGCCATTTTGGCAGCAGGGCTAAGCCAGATATTGGGATGTAATGCTGCAATTTGGGCCAAAGAGTGAGGGGGTGGCACCAATAAATATGCAACAGCTTTGGGACTTACAGCTAGCAGTAAGTCTGCTGCAGGGAGATTCTGCCACTTGGGATGGAATATACTGCTTGCAGTAATTCATATATACAGGGGGTCATGTTTCCACCATAACTAAGCCAAATATTGAGATATTATGCTGCAATTTGGTCCAAACACTGAGTAACAATTACCAATAAAGATGGAATAGCTTTGACACCTTCGAATTGGGTTAATCTATGTCACATTGCTCTGTAACCTGCAATGGGGTGGTCTAGCTGTATAAAACCCATATACCTGGGGCGCCATTTTGGCAGCAGGGCTAAGCCAGATATTGGGATGTAATGCTGCAATTTCGGGCAAAGAGTAAGGGGGTGGCACCAATAAATATGCAACAGCTTTGGGACTTACAGCTAGCAGTAAGTCTGCTGCAGGGAGATTCTGCGACTTGGGATGGAATATACTGCTTGCTATAATTCATATATACAGGGGGTCATGTTTCCACCATAACTAAGCCAAATATTGATATATTATGCTGCAATTTGGTCCAAACACTGAGTAACAATTACCAATAAAGATGGAATAGCTTTGACACCTTCGAATTGGGTTAATCTATGTCACATTGCTCTGTAACCTGCAATGGGGTGGTCTAGCTGCATAAAACCCATATACCTGGGGCGCCATTTTGGCAGCATAGCTAAGCCAAATATTGGGATGTAATGCTGCAATTTGGGCCAAAGATTAGGTGGGTGACACTAATAAATATGTAACAGCTTTGGGACTTACATCTATAAAGGAAACTCTTGTCGCAAGCTTTTACGACTGGAAATGGGCTACACTGGTTGCAGTATATTAATATATGCAGGGATCATATTTCCACCACAACTAAGACAAACATTGAGCTTTAATACTCCAATTTGGTCCAGACGCTAAGTGAATGACCCCAATAAATAGGAAATAGCTTTGAGACCTACAGACTGGGTTAAACCCATGTCACATTGCTCTGTAACCTGCAATGGGGTGGTCTAGCTGCATAAAACCCATATACCTGGGGTGCCATTTTGGCAGCAGGGCTAAGCCAGATGTTGGGATGTAATGCTGCAATTTGGGCCAAAGAGTGAGGGGGTGGCACCAATAAATATGCAACAGCTTTGGGACTTACAGCTAGCAGTAAGTCTGCTGCAGGGAGATTCTGCCACTTGGGATGGAATATACTGCTTGCAGTAATTCATATATACAGGGGGTCATGTTTCCACCATAACTAAGCCAAATATTGAGATATTATGCTGCAATTTGGTCCAAACACTGAGTAACAATTACCAATAAAGATGGAATAGCTTTGACACCTTCGAATTGGGTTAATCTATGTCACATTGCTCTGTAACCTGCAATGGGGTGGTCTAGCTGCATAAAACCCATATACCTGGGGCGCCATTTTGGCAGCATAGCTAAGCCAAATATTGGGATGTAATGCTGCAATTTGGGCCAAAGATTAGGTGGGTGACACTAATAAATATGTAACAGCTTTGGGACTTACATCTATAAAGGAAACTCTTGTCGCAAGCTTTTACGACTGGAAATGGGCTACACTGGTTGCAGTATATTAATATATGCAGGGATCATATTTCCACCACAACTAAGACAAACATTGAGCTTTAATACTCCAATTTGGTCCAGACGCTAAGTGAATGACCCCAATAAATAGGAAATAGCTTTGAGACCTACAGACTGGGTTAAACCCATGTCACATTGCTCTGTAACCTGCAATGGGGTGGTCTAGCTGCATAAAACCCATATACCTGGGGTGCCATTTTGGCAGCAGGGCTAAGCCAGATATTGGGATGTAATGCTGCAATTTGGGCCAAAGAGTGAGGGGGTGGCACCAATAAATATGCAACAGCTTTGGGACTTACAGCTAGCAGTAAGTCTGCTGCAGGGAGATTCTGCCACTTGGGATGGAATATACTGCTTGCAGTAATTCATATATACAGGGGGTCATGTTTCCACCATAACTAAGCCAAATATTGAGATATTATGCTGCAATTTGGTCCAAACACTGAGTAACAATTACCAATAAAGATGGAATAGCTTTGACACCTTCGAATTGGGTTAATCTATGTCACATTGCTCTGTAACCTGCAATGGGGTGGTCTAGCTGTATAAAACCCATATACCTGGGGCGCCATTTTGGCAGCAGGGCTAAGCCAGATATTGGGATGTAATGCTGCAATTTCGGGCAAAGAGTAAGGGGGTGGCACCAATAAATATGCAACAGCTTTGGGACTTACAGCTAGCAGTAAGTCTGCTGCAGGGAGATTCTGCGACTTGGGATGGAATATACTGCTTGCTATAATTCATATATACAGGGGGTCATGTTTCCACCATAACTAAGCCAAATATTGATATATTATGCTGCAATTTGGTCCAAACACTGAGTAACAATTACCAATAAAGATGGAATAGCTTTGACACCTTCGAATTGGGTTAATCTATGTCACATTGCTCTGTAACCTGCAATGGGGTGGTCTAGCTGCATAAAACCCATATACCTGGGGCGCCATTTTGGCAGCATAGCTAAGCCAAATATTGGGATGTAATGCTGCAATTTGGGCCAAAGATTAGGTGGGTGACACTAATAAATATGTAACAGCTTTGGGACTTACATCTATAAAGGAAACTCTTGTCGCAAGCTTTTACGACTGGAAATGGGCTACACTGGTTGCAGTATATTAATATATGCAGGGATCATATTTCCACCACAACTAAGACAAACATTGAGCTTTAATACTCCAATTTGGTCCAGACGCTAAGTGAATGACCCCAATAAATAGGAAATAGCTTTGAGACCTACAGACTGGGTTAAACCCATGTCACATTGCTCTGTAACCTGCAATGGGGTGGTCTAGCTGCATAAAACCCATATACCTGGGGTGCCATTTTGGCAGCAGGGCTAAGCCAGATGTTGGGATGTAATGCTGCAATTTGGGCCAAAGAGTGAGGGGGTGGCACCAATAAATATGCAACAGCTTTGGGACTTACAGCTAGCAGTAAGTCTGCTGCAGGGAGATTCTGCCACTTGGGATGGAATATACTGCTTGCAGTAATTCATATATACAGGGGGTCATGTTTCCACCATAACTAAGCCAAATATTGAGATATTATGCTGCAATTTGGTCCAAACACTGAGTAACAATTACCAATAAAGATGGAATAGCTTTGACACCTTCGAATTGGGTTAATCTATGTCACATTGCTCTGTAACCTGCAATGGGGTGGTCTAGCTGTATAAAACCCATATACCTGGGGCGCCATTTTGGCAGCAGGGCTAAGCCAGATATTGGGATGTAATGCTGCAATTTGGGCCAAAGATTAGGTGGGTGACACTAATAAATATGTAACAGCTTTGGGACTTACATCTATAAAGGAAACTCTTGTCGCAAGCTTTTACGACTGGAAATGGGCTACACTGGTTGCAGTATATTAATATATGCAGGGATCATATTTCCACCACAACTAAGACAAACATTGAGCTTTAATACTCCAATTTGGTCCAGACGCTAAGTGAATGACCCCAATAAATAGGAAATAGCTTTGAGACCTACAGACTGGGTTAAACCCATGTCACATTGCTCTGTAACCTGCAATGGGGTGGTCTAGCTGCATAAAACCCATATACCTGGGGTGCCATTTTGGCAGCAGGGCTAAGCCAGATATTGGGATGTAATGCTGCAATTTGGGCCAAAGAGTGAGGGGGTGGCACCAATAAATATGCAACAGCTTTGGGACTTACAGCTAGCAGTAAGTCTGCTGCAGGGAGATTCTGCCACTTGGGATGGAATATACTGCTTGCAGTAATTCATATATACAGGGGGTCATGTTTCCACCATAACTAAGCCAAATATTGAGATATTATGCTGCAATTTGGTCCAAACACTGAGTAACAATTACCAATAAAGATGGAATAGCTTTGACACCTTCGAATTGGGTTAATCTATGTCACATTGCTCTGTAACCTGCAATGGGGTGGTCTAGCTGTATAAAACCCATATACCTGGGGCGCCATTTTGGCAGCAGGGCTAAGCCAGATATTGGGATGTAATGCTGCAATTTCGGGCAAAGAGTAAGGGGGTGGCACCAATAAATATGCAACAGCTTTGGGACTTACAGCTAGCAGTAAGTCTGCTGCAGGGAGATTCTGCGACTTGGGATGGAATATACTGCTTGCTATAATTCATATATACAGGGGGTCATGTTTCCACCATAACTAAGCCAAATATTGATATATTATGCTGCAATTTGGTCCAAACACTGAGTAACAATTACCAATAAAGATGGAATAGCTTTGACACCTTCGAATTGGGTTAATCTATGTCACATTGCTCTGTAACCTGCAATGGGGTGGTCTAGCTGCATAAAACCCATATACCTGGGGCGCCATTTTGGCAGCATAGCTAAGCCAAATATTGGGATGTAATGCTGCAATTTGGGCCAAAGATTAGGTGGGTGACACTAATAAATATGTAACAGCTTTGGGACTTACATCTATAAAGGAAACTCTTGTCGCAAGCTTTTACGACTGGAAATGGGCTACACTGGTTGCAGTATATTAATATATGCAGGGATCATATTTCCACCACAACTAAGACAAACATTGAGCTTTAATACTCCAATTTGGTCCAGACGCTAAGTGAATGACCCCAATAAATAGGAAATAGCTTTGAGACCTACAGACTGGGTTAAACCCATGTCACATTGCTCTGTAACCTGCAATGGGGTGGTCTAGCTGCATAAAACCCATATACCTGGGGTGCCATTTTGGCAGCAGGGCTAAGCCAGATGTTGGGATGTAATGCTGCAATTTGGGCCAAAGAGTGAGGGGGTGGCACCAATAAATATGCAACAGCTTTGGGACTTACAGCTAGCAGTAAGTCTGCTGCAGGGAGATTCTGCCACTTGGGATGGAATATACTGCTTGCAGTAATTCATATATACAGGGGGTCATGTTTCCACCATAACTAAGCCAAATATTGAGATATTATGCTGCAATTTGGTCCAAACACTGAGTAACAATTACCAATAAAGATGGAATAGCTTTGACACCTTCGAATTGGGTTAATCTATGTCACATTGCTCTGTAACCTGCAATGGGGTGGTCTAGCTGTATAAAACCCATATACCTGGGGCGCCATTTTGGCAGCAGGGCTAAGCCAGATATTGGGATGTAATGCTGCAATTTGGGCCAAAGAGTAAGGGGGTGGCACCAATAAATATGCAACAGCTTTGGGACTTACAGCTAGCAGTAAGTCTGCTGCAGGGAGATTCTGCGACTTGGGATGGAATATACTGCTTGCAGTAATTCATATATACAGGGGGTCATGTTTCCACCATAACTAAGCCAAATATTGAGATATTATGCTGCAATTTGGTCCAAACACTGAGTAACAATTACCAATAAAGATGGAATAGCTTTGACACCTTCGAATTGGGTTAATCTATGTCACATTGCTCTGTAACCTGCAATGGGGTGGTCTAGCTGTATAAAACCCATATACCTGGGGCGCCATTTTGGCAGCAGGGCTAAGCCAGATATTGGGATGTAATGCTGCAATTTCGGGCAAAGAGTAAGGGGGTGGCACCAATAAATATGCAACAGCTTTGGGACTTACAGCTAGCAGTAAGTCTGCTGCAGGGAGATTCTGCGACTTGGGATGGAATATACTGCTTGCTATAATTCATATATACAGGGGGTCATGTTTCCACCATAACTAAGCCAAATATTGATATATTATGCTGCAATTTGGTCCAAACACTGAGTAACAATTACCAATAAAGATGGAATAGCTTTGACACCTTCGAATTGGGTTAATCTATGTCACATTGCTCTGTAACCTGCAATGGGGTGGTCTAGCTGCATAAAACCCATATACCTGGGGCGCCATTTTGGCAGCATAGCTAAGCCAAATATTGGGATGTAATGCTGCAATTTGGGCCAAAGATTAGGTGGGTGACACTAATAAATATGTAACAGCTTTGGGACTTACATCTATAAAGGAAACTCTTGTCGCAAGCTTTTACGACTGGAAATGGGCTACACTGGTTGCAGTATATTAATATATGCAGGGATCATATTTCCACCACAACTAAGACAAACATTGAGCTTTAATACTCCAATTTGGTCCAGACGCTAAGTGAATGACCCCAATAAATAGGAAATAGCTTTGAGACCTACAGACTGGGTTAAACCCATGTCACATTGCTCTGTAACCTGCAATGGGGTGGTCTAGCTGCATAAAACCCATATACCTGGGGTGCCATTTTGGCAGCAGGGCTAAGCCAGATGTTGGGATGTAATGCTGCAATTTGGGCCAAAGAGTGAGGGGGTGGCACCAATAAATATGCAACAGCTTTGGGACTTACAGCTAGCAGTAAGTCTGCTGCAGGGAGATTCTGCCACTTGGGATGGAATATACTGCTTGCAGTAATTCATATATACAGGGGGTCATGTTTCCACCATAACTAAGCCAAATATTGAGATATTATGCTGCAATTTGGTCCAAACACTGAGTAACAATTACCAATAAAGATGGAATAGCTTTGACACCTTCGAATTGGGTTAATCTATGTCACATTGCTCTGTAACCTGCAATGGGGTGGTCTAGCTGCATAAAACCCATATACCTGGGGCGCCATTTTGGCAGCATAGCTAAGCCAAATATTGGGATGTAATGCTGCAATTTGGGCCAAAGATTAGGTGGGTGACACTAATAAATATGTAACAGCTTTGGGACTTACATCTATAAAGGAAACTCTTGTCGCAAGCTTTTACGACTGGAAATGGGCTACACTGGTTGCAGTATATTAATATATGCAGGGATCATATTTCCACCACAACTAAGACAAACATTGAGCTTTAATACTCCAATTTGGTCCAGACGCTAAGTGAATGACCCCAATAAATAGGAAATAGCTTTGAGACCTACAGACTGGGTTAAACCCATGTCACATTGCTCTGTAACCTGCAATGGGGTGGTCTAGCTGCATAAAACCCATATACCTGGGGTGCCATTTTGGCAGCAGGGCTAAGCCAGATATTGGGATGTAATGCTGCAATTTGGGCCAAAGAGTGAGGGGGTGGCACCAATAAATATGCAACAGTTTTGGGACTTACAGCTAGCAGTAAGTCTGCTGCAGGGAGATTCTGCCACTTGGGATGGAATATACTGCTTGCAGTAATTCATATATACAGGGGGTCATGTTTCCACCATAACTAAGCCAAATATTGAGATATTATGCTGCAATTTGGTCCAAACACTGAGTAACAATTACCAATAAAGATGGAATAGCTTTGACACCTTCGAATTGGGTTAATCTATGTCACATTGCTCTGTAACCTGCAATGGGGTGGTCTAGCTGTATAAAACCCATATACCTGGGGCGCCATTTTGGCAGCAGGGCTAAGCCAGATATTGGGATGTAATGCTGCAATTTCGGGCAAAGAGTAAGGGGGTGGCACCAATAAATATGCAACAGCTTTGGGACTTACAGCTAGCAGTAAGTCTGCTGCAGGGAGATTCTGCGACTTGGGATGGAATATACTGCTTGCTATAATTCATATATACAGGGGGTCATGTTTCCACCATAACTAAGCCAAATATTGATATATTATGCTGCAATTTGGTCCAAACACTGAGTAACAATTACCAATAAAGATGGAATAGCTTTGACACCTTCGAATTGGGTTAATCTATGTCACATTGCTCTGTAACCTGCAATGGGGTGGTCTAGCTGCATAAAACCCATATACCTGGGGCGCCATTTTGGCAGCATAGCTAAGCCAAATATTGGGATGTAATGCTGCAATTTGGGCCAAAGATTAGGTGGGTGACACTAATAAATATGTAACAGCTTTGGGACTTACATCTATAAAGGAAACTCTTGTCGCAAGCTTTTACGACTGGAAATGGGCTACACTGGTTGCAGTATATTAATATATGCAGGGATCATATTTCCACCACAACTAAGACAAACATTGAGCTTTAATACTCCAATTTGGTCCAGACGCTAAGTGAATGACCCCAATAAATAGGAAATAGCTTTGAGACCTACAGACTGGGTTAAACCCATGTCACATTGCTCTGTAACCTGCAATGGGGTGGTCTAGCTGCATAAAACCCATATACCTGGGGTGCCATTTTGGCAGCAGGGCTAAGCCAGATGTTGGGATGTAATGCTGCAATTTGGGCCAAAGAGTGAGGGGGTGGCACCAATAAATATGCAACAGCTTTGGGACTTACAGCTAGCAGTAAGTCTGCTGCAGGGAGATTCTGCCACTTGGGATGGAATATACTGCTTGCAGTAATTCATATATACAGGGGGTCATGTTTCCACCATAACTAAGCCAAATATTGAGATATTATGCTGCAATTTGGTCCAAACACTGAGTAACAATTACCAATAAAGATGGAATAGCTTTGACACCTTCGAATTGGGTTAATCTATGTCACATTGCTCTGTAACCTGCAATGGGGTGGTCTAGCTGTATAAAACCCATATACCTGGGGCGCCATTTTGGCAGCAGGGCTAAGCCAGATATTGGGATGTAATGCTGCAATTTCGGGCAAAGAGTAAGGGGGTGGCACCAATAAATATGCAACAGCTTTGGGACTTACAGCTAGCAGTAAGTCTGCTGCAGGGAGATTCTGCGACTTGGGATGGAATATACTGCTTGCTATAATTCATATATACAGGGGGTCATGTTTCCACCATAACTAAGCCAAATATTGATATATTATGCTGCAATTTGGTCCAAACACTGAGTAACAATTACCAATAAAGATGGAATAGCTTTGACACCTTCGAATTGGGTTAATCTATGTCACATTGCTCTGTAACCTGCAATGGGGTGGTCTAGCTGCATAAAACCCATATACCTGGGGCGCCATTTTGGCAGCATAGCTAAGCCAAATATTGGGATGTAATGCTGCAATTTGGGCCAAAGATTAGGTGGGTGACACTAATAAATATGTAACAGCTTTGGGACTTACATCTATAAAGGAAACTCTTGTCGCAAGCTTTTACGACTGGAAATGGGCTACACTGGTTGCAGTATATTAATATATGCAGGGATCATATTTCCACCACAACTAAGACAAACATTGAGCTTTAATACTCCAATTTGGTCCAGACGCTAAGTGAATGACCCCAATAAATAGGAAATAGCTTTGAGACCTACAGACTGGGTTAAACCCATGTCACATTGCTCTGTAACCTGCAATGGGGTGGTCTAGCTGCATAAAACCCATATACCTGGGGTGCCATTTTGGCAGCAGGGCTAAGCCAGATGTTGGGATGTAATGCTGCAATTTGGGCCAAAGAGTGAGGGGGTGGCACCAATAAATATGCAACAGCTTTGGGACTTACAGCTAGCAGTAAGTCTGCTGCAGGGAGATTCTGCCACTTGGGATGGAATATACTGCTTGCAGTAATTCATATATACAGGGGGTCATGTTTCCACCATAACTAAGCCAAATATTGAGATATTATGCTGCAATTTGGTCCAAACACTGAGTAACAATTACCAATAAAGATGGAATAGCTTTGACACCTTCGAATTGGGTTAATCTATGTCACATTGCTCTGTAACCTGCAATGGGGTGGTCTAGCTGTATAAAACCCATATACCTGGGGCGCCATTTTGGCAGCAGGGCTAAGCCAGATATTGGGATGTAATGCTGCAATTTGGGCCAAAGAGTAAGGGGGTGGCACCAATAAATATGCAACAGCTTTGGGACTTACAGCTAGCAGTAAGTCTGCTGCAGGGAGATTCTGCGACTTGGGATGGAATATACTGCTTGCAGTAATTCATATATACAGGGGGTCATGTTTCCACCATAACTAAGCCAAATATTGAGATATTATGCTGCAATTTGGTCCAAACACTGAGTAACAATTACCAATAAAGATGGAATAGCTTTGACACCTTCGAATTGGGTTAATCTATGTCACATTGCTCTGTAACCTGCAATGGGGTGGTCTAGCTGTATAAAACCCATATACCTGGGGCGCCATTTTGGCAGCAGGGCTAAGCCAGATATTGGGATGTAATGCTGCAATTTCGGGCAAAGAGTAAGGGGGTGGCACCAATAAATATGCAACAGCTTTGGGACTTACAGCTAGCAGTAAGTCTGCTGCAGGGAGATTCTGCGACTTGGGATGGAATATACTGCTTGCTATAATTCATATATACAGGGGGTCATGTTTCCACCATAACTAAGCCAAATATTGATATATTATGCTGCAATTTGGTCCAAACACTGAGTAACAATTACCAATAAAGATGGAATAGCTTTGACACCTTCGAATTGGGTTAATCTATGTCACATTGCTCTGTAACCTGCAATGGGGTGGTCTAGCTGCATAAAACCCATATACCTGGGGCGCCATTTTGGCAGCATAGCTAAGCCAAATATTGGGATGTAATGCTGCAATTTGGGCCAAAGATTAGGTGGGTGACACTAATAAATATGTAACAGCTTTGGGACTTACATCT
>CAXHLB010000649.1:0-22365 GCA_964017235.1 Sabellastarte sp. h YS-2021 | reverse complement strand
TTTTAGAAAAAGTGTGCAAAAATAGCTTAATAAGAAAATAAAAAACGGATTTTCCGGGAAAAAGTACCTTTTTTGAATTGCCTATTACTCAGAAACGGTTAATTTTGAGGAAAGTTACAGTTCATATGGTAAACGTCAAAAGAGTTGTACTTTAATTGTTATTTAAGTCATTTTATCGTATCTGACGTTTCCGGGTTTTTAATTCGTCGTCAAAATCGACCGGATATTTTATCTGCCGGTGAGGAAGTACTGAACATTGTTTTCATACAAAATGGGTGGTCATTAATTTGAAAAATATATAAATCTAAAATTTATAGGTTAGAGAAATGATGAATTTTGGGGGCTTAAATTACTTTTTTACCTAAATAAAACAGCTATATTTGAGAATCTATCTATATCTATGGTACTATATTTATCAATTTAGTACCATTTAAAAGAGAGCACACTGTACGTACAATGTACTATAAGTGCATAAATATTCTGGCAAAATGTGAACAATTGGCCTTTTAAAAAGATTGGGTCAAAGTATCTTTGAGAGATAAATCACCTCAAAACAGTTTGCAGAAAAGAAATATACAGTGTGTATGTAACTGGTTTTTTTTTGCAAAATATAACTTTAAATTGACCCAAACAAAGAATGTTTTACTTGTTTTCTGTGTATAGTCTTGACTTTTCTCATTTCCTCAAAATGTACATTAACTTTTCTTCAGAAACAAAAAGTCAAGCAGGCTTTTAAAACAAATCTACACTTGAAGGAATATGATGCTTTTTTTGCAGAGAGACCTGCATTTTGAGAGGTTTTTTCTTTCAAAAACAAATGAAATACAAATTCATTGACTTGACTTCCTTATTTTGACCCCAAAAAAAAGTAACTTAAAAAGTTTGCAACAAAGAAAATCAGTTTAGAAGTTCAAAAAACATGTATGGATTTTTCAGTGTATGATGCCTGTTAACCATCAACTTTGATTGAGGTCACACTTAAGTTTAATATATGAAGCTAATTAATTACTTACCAAAATTAAATAGTCGCCACTGTAAGTTCACCAAATCAGAATTAAATGGCCATGAAACGAGGATTCCAAAAATGGGCTTGTTTTGCTCTGCGGTGTCTACTACTACTAGTAGTAGTAGTAGAAGCCGAGATAATCGACTGTTAATGTTTATATATAGGTATACTAAGTAGTAGTATGAAATTGTGATTGGAAATGACCATTCGCCCTTGATCACTTTAAACTGTTCATACAGTAAAGTAAAATACATAAAATTAAAGTTAATGTCACTCCATAAATACAAATTTTATCAAAAAACCTTCTTTACTCAAAATTATTCAACTATCTGGGAACATTTTAGTCTAGTAGATCACAGGGTTGAAAGCATAATGACATAATTGTTATTTTAAAAAATGCAAACCCTACTTTAAAAAAATTAAATCCTTTGTAGTAACCACAATTTTTGATTTAGAATTTCAAAAATTTACCTCAAAGTGTAGAATTGCTTACTCTATTGAATGGCGGGGTCAGAAAAAGTGTAAGTATCTTAATTGCAGAGAGAATTGCCATTTAGCCTTTATCGGCGAACACACTGTAGTATAACATTAAATGGGAAACAGGGACAACATTTTGATTTGGTTAGAAAATTGAGACCGGATGTCCAACATTGGAATTTCCTTCTATTTTGTAACCAGAGGTTGAACCAGTGAGTCATACATCCTTGGGCGCAATTCAAGAGAACCAAGAAATAAAGAATTATGGTTCAAATATATCTAAACATTCTACTACTACATACACTCCCACTCAAAAAAAGAAAAGAAAGAAAGAGGAGAATATTACCATGTAAAATTGCAGTTGTTTCAAAAACTCGAATCCATGATGAAGTCTGAAGTCTGGTTTCATTTATCCTGGTCACATTTTCAGGTATATGTTTAACTGTTATTCCCAATGTTGGAGATCATGACCAATCCTTACTTTTTTTAAAGGTTGTTGCATTTGCCAGCCATGCAATGAGCCCTGGATCAAAGCAGATGAAAAACATTGGTATCTGATTGGACCCAAAACCACCAGTTACAACCAAGCCCTTGAATACTGCCATGAACAAGGTGGCAGGATGGCTAAAGTGGGATCAACTAGAGAATACATCAGGATATTGAAGATCTTGGGTTGAGTATTTTCATCTGAAGTATTGCTGATTTGTACAGCCTTAGAAAGACCAAAAGGCCAAAAGCCTTTGTAACATTATCATCTTAATTTTTTGAATATTTTTGTTCCAGAGGCCGAAACCTCTCCATCCATTTGGATCGACACGAGCTCCAGACCTGAACACTTTTCCAAGTCCTGGAGAATGTTTTATGGACCAGGAGAGCCTAATTCCAGTGGCCAGTGCCTTTATCTGTCCAGATCAACGAGCTATTTGTGGAGGGACACAAGTTGCAAGAGGCAAAAACTGCCACTTTGTGAGGCGACCGACTACGACTGCGATTCGGGTTCGTATAATCAGTCGTTTCGAATCGGTTCTTTTCTAATTCTCAGTTTCAGACGGAACAATCAAGCGGTCAAGCAAATGCAAGACTGTTTCTGGAGAAGATTGTGTATTGCCTTTCACTTATTCAGGTCAAACGTTCCACAGTTGTACGCCCATGTTCGACATTGACGGGCGGGCTTGGTGCAGCACGAATACTGATGACTTCGGGGTCCACGATGGCCACAACCAATGGGGATATTGCACTTCTGATTGCCAGTGAATCTGAAGATCTAAAACCTTCATTTTTTGTGCACAATTACTTACAGTATATCTCAGTTAAATGAGCTTTTTATCAACTGGTATCATCTCTACTTTATATCTAGAGATGGCTTGAGCGATACTTTGAGGTCCGTTACCTGCTAAATGCTCATTGATTTAAAAGCGGTTCACTCAAAGTTGATATAGTATACATTTTATAGGGTGGTCCAACTATGTTTGAAAATTGAAACAAAAAAAAAGTATTCATTTAATGTTATACCATGCCAAAAATTGTCAGGTCAATCGTGAGGCACTGGAAATATAAACAAGTAAATCCAAGATCATCAACAAAAGTAAACTTACAAAAGTTCTGGACACAAAACATGACAGCAAAGCCCAACACAACAAAGGCCAGTTGTGCCAATCCCGGTACTTTCCTCTTCACTTTTTCTCGTTCCAAGACCTCAAAGAGAACTACGTACAACAGGGTTCCTGCAGCAATTCCTTGCAAGATGCCCTTGGCTGCAAAGTACCCAGTGTTGGTGTCATCGGCAAGGTTTGTGAATGCCATTCCAATTCCAATCCCAATCGGTGACATCAAGGCGAAAACGACAACGTAGCACTTTGTCCAGTGCCCCATCTGTTTGGTAAACAACTCAAGGCCAAAGCAGAAGGCAATGACATTCTTGTGAATGGAAATGGCTGCAAACACTACTACTATATACTAGCATAACTTTGGACTGTACTTAAAAATCACACGAAACCTTTAAACCCGGATTATTTGCAAGCCCCTAAAGTCCATGCTGACCATTTGGGTGATAAAACATCATCGAACGATATTTGAGATAATGGGGTGATAGTATGCAAGAATTGATAAGGAATATTTCGTCAAAACAATCTTTGAGAAATGATTAACTCTGCAAAAGTGTACACTGTGTACACTGTACAGTCTGTCCACTGCAAAATGTTTAACGATCATTTATGACATAAAAAGACTAATTAAAAAACGTATTTGAACACTTAATTGCTATTATAATTATAATTCATCATATAACATCAGTCTTTTCATTTTGGTGGGAAAGTGAAGAAGGATTTAGGCAACCGCATTTCACTTGGCTTTGCTGGTTGGTCTTGATTGCTGAAAGTGCTGAAAGGTTGGCCTTTTTTGGCCAAGCAAGGATAAGACCACATCTGAGATGTCCAGTGGATCCACTTGTTTGCTATCCACTTGTTTCCATGCATCACTGGACAACCCACGTGAAAGTTCCTCGAATCGGAGTAACCGGCCGAATCGACGTTGAACCAGAACAAAGCATCGCCATGCTCAGGCTTGACCCAGACTCCAGCCTGAGGAAAGACAGTGTGACCACCAGCATCCACTTGGCTCAAGTATATCATGAAAGTGCTGATGCGGAGTCCTCCATGCTCCAGGCCTTCCTGATCGACGGTATTTTCAGGCTTGGGTTCGCCGGTCGAATCCAGGTGTCCTGAAATCGTACCGCCGATTCCGTAGTTCATCACTTGAAAATTCTCAGAGTCAAACATGTTCCCCCTCAGGCTGTTCATGTTCATGGCCCTTTCAATCCGGTCTGAGAGAACCATGACATTTCTACCATGTTGATGGCTGTTTTGATACATAACCTGAAAGTTTTGAGGTAAAAGATATCTTAAGTCAATTTTTTGGCATCCAGGGCCTTCCAAGCCAAAATCTAATAGCTAATCTAACAATAATATTTTTTGATGCCTATCAATTCTATTAATGGTAAATTTTGAATGACAAAATTTTTACTTAATAAAATGTTCAAGAATTTCAGGCCACAGGCATGGGTACAGAAATTCACTTGTTTTACCTTGGAAGTTCTTTGCTTTGAAAAGTCTTGTGTTTTCCCCTGGACATTTAATGGAGTGGACTTCATTTGGCCCCTAGCATCACTCTTCATCCTCTCTGTTTCCTTGGCAGAGGCAAAGTCCCTAAAGACTCCAAAGTGAGGTTCCTCATTGACCGGTTCGTACTTGAGAGGACCCAACTTGAAGTAGGGATCTTGTCTGTGCAGAAGCAAGCATTTCAAGCTGGCATCCAGTGAGGCTGGCCTCAAGTTTTGTCCCTGGCAGAGCTTTCTGATCACTGGCTTGGTGCAGTAGGTCAGGATCATCGGAACATCATCCGGATCATTGTAAAGATTGAGGTTTTTAAACAACACAAACTTCTTTTTGATGGATTCCCTTTCATCTAAAAAGTATTGGACTTGTTCCTTCTCCATAAGGCTGTCCTTGAAAGGCTGTTGGTTGACAGTGGCCAGGTTGAAGTCACCATTGCTGTCCCTGGAGAAGCGCATCCATCCGAAGGCATAGATGACCTCATCGTGAACCTTCTTTTGCTCCTTGATGGAGGCTGTCAGGAGCTTGATGTTCCTCTGAGGCTTGGCCTCCACTTTGGCCGCAAAGACCATGGCCTTGGCCCACTCCACAGCACTGTTGTACAGCAGGATCTGACTGGCACTCCGCATGATTTGCATAGCATCCGAAGAACTCAAATTCTGAGCTGACCTGTACACTTTGCCAGTCACAGGATCAAATAGCTGGCCTTTAAGGACGTCCTTAATGTCAAGGTCATGGTGATGCTGGACATTGATGATCCCCAAAGTTGCACCCAGCTTGAAGTCATTCATATCCGGGGCCAGGAGAATGTCTGAGGCGGCTTTGGCTGCCTCATCCCCTATGTGCTTGGCCACTGACTTTAGGATACCCTGGCTGGCCATGCATGTCCTTTTCAGCAGGTGGAATGCATTGATGGGATGATACACATGGTCTTCATCATCCAGGACAGATTCGCCATACCTTTTCACTGCTTTCTACCAGATCATCATCAGCACAGTTTAAAGCTTCAAAAAAGTCCAAACCGTAGTGAATATTTCGGGACCAATTTTTATGCGTTTAAAGGCCAAAAATAATCCTTTTTAGGACATACTACACTCTTTGTTTGAATAATTTTCTTGTTAAATCATTTTTTTTTGAAGATACAGTCACTTTAATTTGATTTAAAGATGGAAACAAAAATATTGAGTTTGAAATTGTTTTGTAGAAACATTTTAAATTGGTCGGACTGTAGATTCAAAATGAATATTTAACCAACTGTATGTTTTTTAACTATGAAGTATGTAGTTACTTTGCTGCTGATGATGATCCAACTGCTAAATTCGACGATTTTGACGACGAAAAGTCGAGTTTTGAGAGGAAGTCGACGAATTTCCGTTCCCGGCGCTGCAACGAAACCAAATCTTCGACAGACGAAGATTGGTGCTTGAGACCCTTTTCAGACACAACTTGGCTCGACAATCCGCTTCCAAACAACTCGATCTCCCACTGTTCCAAACTCAGACAGAATTCGGCCACAAAACCAAGCAAAACCAATGCTATTTTCATTTTCAAAATCGATTCAAACGAAACCGATCTTTGAAACTAAAAGTTGCTTCGTAACTTTTTCAATAAAAAATATCTGGAGCAATTAGTTTCGATTCCATTTTCTCTTACGTAACCCAGGTACATAGAGACACTTGCAGCCACCCCGGTTCAATGAACACAGCAGTCCATTTACAAACGTTTATGTCTTGGACAACTTTACTATAAGTGCATTGAGCCGATTCCATGCAATTATTATTCATTTATAAGACCATGTTGCAGTTTTGCGCATTTTTTTAACCGTAAAAAAATGAAAGTCTATTCGAAGTTTGGAACATTTAAAAATAGAAGTACAGTTAAAAATTCAAAGATGGGATAGAAAAATATGATATCCGTTCACAAATAACCACACAAACCATTCACAAGGTCAATTTTATTTCACTACATAATTGCTTTATTTAATTTGATAAAGAAACCCTTAAAGCATCGATGCTTCGATGAAACTGACTTGATCCAGCCACGATTTCCGGCGCAGAAGGATCACTGGGACCATCCGCTCTACCACCAAGCTCTTGGAGACTTGGTGAACTTTCAAGTAGTCCTGGTAAACTTCCGGAGCCGGGTTTTCTCGGGTTTCTTCCTGTTGCGCACGAAGGATGTTGGGTTTCAGTTTCTGGTCCGGACGTTCGATTAAGGTCACTTTGACGGCCGAAAGAGTCATCTTGAGTTTGAGAGCCGATCTCTGCTTTAAAATCCGGTTTTTCCGCTTGGCCAAGCGGTCAATGTGTTCGGCCAGCGGCATCCATTCCACTCGCTCCGACCGGAACGGCTTTAGCTCGTTCCGGCGCTTTTTCTTTGCCTTTCCGTCCTCGGGAGGCGGCGTCATCGACTTAAAGCTTGTCGCGGAGGCAATTCAGCAACAAATTGTGATCCAGAATGTCCGGATCAGAGAAATGGTCCGGATTATGTCTCGAAATCCGTCCGCCTGCTTTCACAGGGGTCCTGCTGCTTTCACGATTTGTTGTTTTGTTGATAGGTTGCGCGCACTCCGGCTTGCTCCCACCATTCGGACATTTGCCGGTTGCACTTTTGCCGACATATATGACATTTATAGAACATTTGCCAGCCAAATCCGAACCATCGTAACCCGTTGTCAACGTAAAACGCAAGATTAAAAACAAGTTTGAAAGCTACTATAAACCATAAGCAGACCCAGTTGGACTTGTACCGGTCGAACTTTCGCCGATCGAGATATTAACCGACCAAGACATTTGCTGACCGATCTGTACCGATCGCAAAAGACACTTTCCGGAAAAAGTCCGACCGGGACTTGGATGACTACTCTTAATTTTTTTCGGGTTTTTCTGATGGGCTTCATGATGCAGCCGGATTAACTGGTTGGTCTTAAGGCTTAGATAGATCGCGCGGGTGTTTTTCAGTAAAGGTGGGGGCGGTTTGTTATAACGGAATCTCCTTTTGAGTCCCGCGTGTTCCATCGTGGGAAAAATAATTTCCCGCCATTTGAACGGTTTGTTTGATTTAACCAAGCATTTTATCGAAGAGTTCACGACGGTGCGGACATGGAAGTCGCTGCTAATAGAGCTGTTGCCAATCCTCCACCTCGATCCCCTTCCAATGATGGGGCTGTGAACGGTGTTCGCGTCAACGGGGTGCCAAACAATGCCGGAAATGGCCCTGTGGTCAACGGCCATGTAGTTAATGGTCATGTCAACGGCCATAACGGGATCAACGGCCATCTTGTCAACGGCCACGCCGTCAATGGCCACGTTGTAAACGGGATCAACGGCCACGCCGTCAATGGTCACGCTGTAAACGGCCACGCCGTCAACGGGATCAATGGCCACGCCGTCAATGGTCACGATATCGATGAAGACTTTGACGAACATGAGGATGAAGTGGGTGGAAACGACCCTGTCGCTGAGGCCCAGGACGTTCACGCCGCCGGTGACGGCGTTGAAGATCCACAAGAGGAACTGAAAGGGAGTTGGACGTCCTGATGGCCGACAAGGCGTACCACGAGTTCATCGATCATGTGGTGGAGAACAGAGAGGTTCCGGAGGCCCCAAACGACCATGATTACGAAAACGACGAGAGTGAGACGTCGTCATCCGCTTCCACGCTGACTTCGGCTTCCGAAGGCGAACAAGACGCTGAAGAAGGCCCAGAACAAGCCGGAGCTCAAGGTGGAGAAGCGGAAGTCGCTGCAGCGCAGCCGGAGGTGAAGAAAAGAAGCAAGAAGACGTCAGGGTGCCGCCAGAAGCGTTGCGCGACGCTCGCCAGCGTTTCCCGCCGTTTTGGCGGTTCAGAAAACGCGCTCAACAACGCAACCGGCCAAGATTACCGGCCAGAAGACGATCCGGATTACCAGCCGCCCGTCGACGACGCCGAAAGATCGGAAGAATGGCGCCGACAAAAAGAAGTGGAGAACATGGGCAATTCGTCGTCGTCTTCATCTGATTCTGATTGTGACGAAGAATTGGAAGAAAGGGAAGCGGAAATCCTTGTCGAGGATCGTGAAAACCCTCCTGTCCCAGCCGGCGAGGAGGGTCTTGACGAAATGATGGAAGCCATGAACATCGAGCCCGTTGCTGATCCGTTGCCCATGGGTCAGCACATCATGTAAGTTATGAAAAGAAAATCCTTTTTTAAAAAAATACAAAAGTCGGAAAATATTTTCGAATCTGAAAAGAAATTTACAAAATTCAGAAATTTAAATTTTATGCTTAAAAAAATCAAATAAAATTAGTTCTATTTGCAGCCTTCCTGGCCTTCAAGGCCAAAGACCAAAGGCACATTTTACTTTTTGAAGCTTTTGCTTTTTGGCTCCTATGAAATTTTTGTGGGATCAACCAGTTCTGAGCTACAGAACCCATGGATCTCAAAAATCAGGTGCGAACCAAAAGAATCGTTTTTGAGCTCAATTTTGAAGTACTTCTAATCAATAGATCTTTTAGATCTCACTACCTTCCAATTAAAAGGAGAGTGCCTTAGCCACTACACCACAGGGTACCATATTATCAAATGACCTAACAATAAACCCTTAACCATATTATAAAGTAATTGGAATTATTCAAAAAACCTTTAAAGAGATAAAAATTGTGATTGCTGCAGGATACATAAACATGAAAAAAAATCACAAGCTGCCTATCTGTGCATGTATAGTATTTAAATAGTTTTCTACACAACACATAAACATGAAGACTTAATGGCTCAGTTGATAAAGTCTTGGACTGGTAATCAGGAGGGCATAGGATCGAATCTAGGTAGATGCTCTGTCAATGTGGATTTTTTTATTTGGTTTAATGCATATGGGTGGATTTACTTGTTGATCCCGGAAAGTGAACACTCCCTCCTCTATTGTGTGTCTCACTGGGTTTATTAAATAAAAAATCGATATAGCACACACAACTCAGACAGGACACAGTGTTTTGTGCTACTACATAGGACGTCATTGTAAAATAAACCCTTGAATTCTGTGTAGCACCTGTGGTGTAATGGTTAAGACATCAATCAGTCATGCAGACAGTTGGGGTTCAAGCCCCACAGTTGCTGAAGAATTTTTCTTTGACTTTTTCAACCAAAAAAGTGGGCATCGTCATGACTTTTCTGGGCAACATGAGTCACTTCATAAAATGGACAGGATATGATGGCGATCTTGTAAAAATGATCGCATATGAGTCTTATCCCAAAAAAACCATTGAGTAGGACAACTCATTTTCACAACTTCAGTTATAAAAAGTTGGTCATATCAATTTTTGTCACTAATCGATTTCGTAGGTGTTAAAATGTTTATTATTACATCCGCAAATTTTTTTTTAGCCTTGAAGGCCACAAAGGCTGGAAATCGACCGCCAACATTTTTCACGGGTTTGACTTCAATATTAAAATTAAAAAAAAAAAAAGAAGATTTAAGATTTTAAAAGAAAATTAAAATTTCAAAGGAAAATTAAGATTTTAAAAGAAAATTAAGAAAATAAAAATTTGAGCTTTTAAAAAAAATGCGAATTTTCATTAAAGAAAACTGTTCAGTCATACAATTCTTAACAAAAAGTTGAATTTTAATCTAAAAAACTCGGTTTAGTAATTTTTCAACGTTCATTTTTTTCGGGTAATGGCAGCTGCTTTGATTTTATTTTTTTAAGTCTTAAAAATCACATATTTGGTGTTCCAGGGAGTACAATCACGAGGGTTACGTGTCTGGGGAAGACCCCGACTTCCGACCCGATCCGGAGGCGCTGGTCAACGCCGATGTCAGTCAAGAGGAAGGGTCGAGCAGCAGCAGCAGCTCTGAGGAGGGCGAGGAAGAACGTATGGAATAGTATATATAGTAGTGGACGCTGCGACAAGTGGAAACTCATACTGCGTATATTTTTATTCTAAAAACTACAATATCTTTGTAAATACACATTCTACTCTATGGAACTTGCTTTCTTCTGGTTTCGGCGGCCTTCAGGCTTGGGCCAATGGTGCCAAAAGGAAAGTCCGTCCGTTGTTGGAAGTGGTATTCGTCGGTATTCGTCGTCGCCCACTTCTGCAGTGCCGTGTAAAAGGCACCTATTTTGAAAGGCAGTCTTGCGATTCTTGAAAGAAAAAAAACACTTGTTCAGAAAGAAACGGATCGATTCGAGGATGGCGAAGGTGAAATATCCTCCTCAAGGAGGAGAAAAGCATCTCTGCTTGACCCTCTTTTGCACCATGATGTTGAGTGTTATGAGTGCTGTGGCCATCATCTACGCTATCGTCATCATTTACATTCCTGCCAAGACCGTCCTGGAATCCAATCTGACCGGTCCAAAAATGTGCACAACGCTCTCCAAAGAAGGCAACTTGACAGGGGTCGAAGTCTGCGAACAATGGCATTCTTGCGTCGAATGGTGCTTAAGCAAGGTATGTGAAGAAACAGGCCCCCAAGAACCGATTACTATCCGTCGGATTCGAGTCAACTTTGACCTTTTATTTGCCAAATAGTGAAAGGTTGCGTGATTATTGCGAACTTTTTTAGTGTCTAAAGTCATTTCAAAACTGATATTGGCTGGAAGAGGAGTTAGGGTTTGAAAGAACACAATATGGATTAATGTACTTTGGCAGAAAATATCGTAATTTCAAGAATGGCCAACCTTTAAAAAAAAAAGGCCTTGAAAAATGGCCACTTTTTGGAGGGGAAAAAAGCATAAATTTGACTTTATATTCAAAATGACCGGGTTAAAGGATTATTTAAAACCGGTTCCGGATCGGGTACACGCTTATTATTGGATGTACGGAAGAACACAATATGTGTTAGTGCACTTTGACAAGAAATCTTGTAATTTCAAGAATGGCCAACCTTTTTAAAAAGCAACCTTGAAAAATCGTCACTTTTTAGAGGTGAAAAAACCAATTTGACTTCTAGTAATCAAAATGACCGGGTTAAAGGGTGATATAAAACCGGTTCCGGATCGGGTACACGGTTATTTTTGGATGTCCGGAGCTTTGAAACCAGATAATGCGTGTTTCAGTCCAACAAAGAATGTAGCCACGTTTGGGCGGCGACGCGAGAACTGGGAACAGAGATTTACTGGGATCAGTGCGAGTTGGACAACGACACCTTCGTCGACCACAAGTGCAACATCATGGAGGACATGGAGGAGCTCAACTGCAAGCTGTATCCCACAGAAAAAGGTCTCGTCTCGACGACGTCCAATCCGGATTAATAGCATAATGGTGTCTTTTTTACCACAGATTCGGAGGGGAATACGGGCGTCGGCGCCAAGGACGTTTGCGTCGCCTTCGACGACAACATCATCATCAGTTGCATGAGTGGCATTTGCCGGAACGTCAGCGCCGTCTACAGCTGCACCTACCGTTCCAAACTGATCGACATCGAGGACGCTTGGGGCGGCAAAGGCTACTGCCACTGCAACCGGTGTCCCATTGGCGGATCCGGCGGAAATTATCCCGGCGAATGTCCCGAACAAAATTCTCAGTGCGTCTCAAATGTATCCGGATTATCCCAATGACACGTTGGCCAAGATTTGCTCCGAGGTCCCGTGCGCCGACTGCAAGCAAATCTGCAACCAACGAGGCCAGTGCTTCGATATGAAAAGTCGTCGTGATCCTACTGTGATTGGAACCGACGAATTCGGCAATCCGGTCCTTCGATATTACACCTGTGTCAAGGTAATTTTCCTCTTTTATTAATGTGGGTCTACACTACAGTCCAACCCATATAAGCTGTTAGCAGCCAATTTGCAGCCTTCCTATGACCTAAAGGTCACAAAAATTTTGGCAGATGCAACAATAAAAAAAATAATGTTACAAAATCTATTAGTGGCAAAAATTGATATGACCATTTTTCATTAATAAAATTTTGAAATATTGAAATATTGAAATTTTTATTGACAAAATTTTGACTGATTAGACATAAGAGTTGATACATTTTAAGTTCTAATTTCTTGGATTTTAATGAAATTGTTGCAAGTTGCAATCAAATATCATATATTTTTTTCTGGTTGGCATGAGAAAAAATTACTTCAAAAATTTAAAAAAATACTTCAAAAATTTGAAAAAAATTACTTCAAAAAATTACTTCAAAAAATCAAAATTTACTTCAAAAAATCAAAAATTTACTTCAAAAAATCAAAAAGGTAGAAGTAGTTTTCTACTTTCTCGTTTGCAAAAAAAAGCCGGTCGACTTTGACGACGAATTAAAAATCGGAGACGTCTGATACGATAATATGACCAAAATAACAATTAAAGTACAACTCTTTTGACGTTTACCATATGAAATGTAACTATGCTCAAATATGAACCGTTTATGAGTAATCGGCGATTCAAAAAAGGTACTTTTTCCCGGAAAATCCGTTTTTATTTTCTTATTAAGCTATTTTTGCACACTTTTTTCTAAAAACTGGCTTTTTGATACTCGACCACCTTTTTTGAATCGCTGATAACTCATAAACGGTTCGTTTTTAAGGAAAGTTACATTTCATATGGTAAACGTCAAAAGAGTTGTACTTTAATTGTTATTTGGGTCAAATGTTTGTATCTGACGTCTCCGACCTTTAATTTGTCGTCAAAGTCACACCGGCATTTTTTAATTCCAAAGGAGAAAGTACTAATTTAAATATATGGGAATTTTTTGCATCTGTTACTTAAAAGTAGAATCAATTTTCATGCCTTTGCAGTTGGCATACGCATTTTTTATAAAACAAAATTTTAACTTCAAAATTGTGCTGATATATTATTTTTTTGGTTCTATCCAGAGATTTTTTTGAGAGCCATGAACCATAGACTCATAGGTGAGCAAGCTCTTTGGAGCTGGAGGGGGGTCATAAATTTTTTTTTTTCTTCCAGATTTTTTTTTCTAAAAAAAAAAAACCGTCGCTAGCTTAAAAAGCTCGAAATCTGGGGTAGGGGGTCAAAAGCCATTTCTGAGGGGGTGGGGTGGTTTTGAAGGCTAGGGGGGTCATAATTTTTTTTTTCAGAGGGGGTAGCCCCCCTCCAGCCCCACCCCTTGCTCACCTATTCATAGACTATAGAATTGGTTGTTGCTGCAAAAATTTCATAACAAAAAAAAAACAAAAAAACATTGTAGAGTTTCAAAAAGTAAAATAATAATGTGCCATTGGATTTTGGCCTTGAAGGTCGAGATGGCTGCAGACTGGCCGCGAACATTCTACATGGTTTTGACTGTATCTTTTTCTCTGCTTCAGGCTACTGTAGCGAAATCTACGACTTGAAGTGCGAGCGCCGGTGTGACTCCAAAGAGTTTGACACAACGGACAAGAACACGTTCATCTTCAACGGCGAAAGAATCATCATAGCCAAATGCGGTGCCAGATCAACGGCCAAAGAATCGAGGCTGACGGGTAGAAACTCCAACGAGGACGTATTGCTGGCAGCTTGCACCAACGTCGAGAGGTAAACTTCAAGCTAAGTAGTAAATGGCCAAAAGCTAACCTTTGTTTTTTCATCAAAGGGACATTGAGGGTCACGGCCATTCGCTGATCACTCGAGACTGCGTCAACGGCACATGGTTCCCCAACAACTTCAACGGCGGATCCACTAATTACTCACATTTGATGAAGGTTTACGCTGAGAGGAGAGAGCAAGAGATTTATCGAGAACCCAGCGTCTCTTATGAGCTTGACATCACCATTTACAACAGGACAAAGTAAGCCGTGTAGTCACTATATAGTAAAAAGCAGTCGATTTGCAGCCTTTAAGGCCAAACAAGACTGACATCATTACTACAATTTTACTTTTTGAAACTCCACCTACATTTTCTGTTTTAATAAAAAAAAATTTGTGGGGATTTGCTGATTCTGAGCTACAGCCCCTCAAAAATCAGGATGAAGATTAAAAAATCTTAAAAATAAAAAAAATGGGCTCAAAATTTTAAAATCTCAATAATCTCGCTTAAAATCTCGCTCAAAATCTCGCTGCAAATTCTAATGAAATTTCACACACTTATTGCAAATTGCTTCAAGTTTCAATTTTGTTTTCATAAAAATTTTGTACTATGTCAACTGCAAGGACATGAAAATTAAGTCAACTTAAGTAACAGATGCAAAAAATCCACTTGTATTTATGTAGGTCTTCTTTTGAAGATTTTTGAAAATTTTTGAAAAATAAGTAATGTATTCTCATACCAACCATAAAAAAAATTATGGTATTTGTACTAAATTTGCGAATTTTCATCAAAATCCAAAACAAAATTTATACAAAACAAAATTTTGCCAATTTGGAAATTGAATTTTTTAACTTTTTAAATATAAAATTTTCAGACTCAAAATCAACATTGAAGGCTGCGTCAATACTCTGAGCATGGAATGCATGAACTTCTACAACCTGTACGGAAAAGACGGTCGAAATTACACGGCCAGGGCCGTCTACGAGTGTTACTACGACCCCTACGACCCGGACTTTGTCGTGATCGATTTCAATCCGGAAAAAACGCTTATGCAACTCATCTTCTTCTCCGTCATCCCCGGCACCATCATGGTGGTCTCCTGCCTCTACATGTGCGGTTGTAGCCGCTTCATCCACGTCGCTGACGACGGCCACATGAGGTTGAGGTGCTGCGGCAAATACGTCACGGGAATCGGTAACGTTCCCAAGTGGGATCCGCCACGGAGAGAAGAAGGTGACCGAGGTCAAGCCTCCTGCGGACGACGGTGGCGACGACGAAAAAGGTCCCGAGGCCACTGCTCCATTAAAGAATCTGATTAAGCACTTTCTTTCCACTTGTTATTTTGCTCAACCTTTGTTTGTGATCGTTTTTAAAGTCCAAGCCAAGCTGCTCACTCTCCAAACTGTCAAAAATGAAGTTCAAAGTCCACTTTTTCCCCTCCAGGTTTCAACCATTTGTTGCTATAAAGTTCAGTTACAGTTTATGAATTTTCAAAAAGGCGTCATTGAGACACCTGTCACGCTTGTTTGAGAAACCCTTTGTCCATACTTAAAGCAACTGAACTGTAGTTTTCCATCCATTGAGATGAAAGAAATGGCATCTCACAATCAAATAATAAGACATCAGGGTTGAAGCTTGATATTACGAGATATTGGTGGGTTTTTGGAATGTGTTTGTTGTTCCAAAGCAAACACACAATATGAGACATTTGACAATCAAATTAAGAAAGTAAATATATTATACTACCACACCTTACAGCGTCCTACTGCGAATCACGCAACCTCTCTTTGTTACTCAGCATTTACTAACTTTTCATTCAAAATGGATCTGCTGCTACTCGTAATCTTTAGTGTCATTTCTTCGATCGAATGTCAGACTTTATCCACTCAATCCGGCGACTTTTGTGGGCCATCTTGCGTCTCTGTCGATGAAGACATCAACGAGCTGAACCAAAACGATGCCTCGTTGATCAGTGAGGTTAAAAAGCGCTTGCTGCCACCACCGTCGAATGGGCAGCCAGTGAACTTGACCACGTTTTCTGCCGCCGAAAGCTACAAAGTGGGTGCCCAATTCGGCCAACCTTTTGTCATCCAAGAGTTGTTCCAGAGACACGATAACTTCATGCGATCGAAAAGTACGTTACGAGTTTTACGATGTATTTGATTGATGATGAATGGGTTGCAGATCCGTCTTGGGTTCCTGAACAACGTTTTTTCGTCGAAGCAGGCGCATATGATGGAATACACTTGTCAAACTCGTTGCCCCTCGAACTCATGTAAGTCCTGAAACCGCTTGGGGAAACTTTTAACGCTTTTCCCGTTATTTCCAGGTCGAATTGGACAGGGTTGCTCGTGGAACCGATGCCGGAAGTGTTTGAACATCTCAGGACGAGAAACCGGAACGCTTGGCTCTTTCCCTACTGTTTTTCCACCAAAACGACCCCTGAAACGGTGGAATTCGACGGTGCCGGGCTCTTTGGTGGCATCATCAACAGCGCCACGGACAAGGGCGACGATTACGTGGACAAACCGGCCGACGGCATGCCAAAACGTACCTCAAAAATGCCGGATTGGACCGAAGAACTTTTAAAACTCAATGTTTTCCTTTGACATCCATCATGAAAGCCATTTCACAAACGAAAATCGACTTTCTGGGTTTAGACATCGAAGGCACGGAATTGCAAGTCTTGAGAACGATTCCGTGGAAAGATTTGGACATCCGGGTGGTCGGGATTGAGGTCAATCACATCGGACAGGTGTTCCAGGGTTCTCTGCACGAGATGAGAGCTTTCATGGCCGAAAATGGTTACCATTTGTATCAAACTGTGTACATAGATGAGATTTATGTCAAAACAGAATTTCTAAAACAGTTAGCAAAGAATGCAATCTAATAAAGAGAGAGGTTCAGCAGCTGAGGCTCTTATCTTAAAATTCATTTCATCATTTATGTAGTTCAGTTTAAACTCAACTCAAAGCATGACTAAACTCATATGGATTTGCTCAATCTTGGTATCAAGTGAGTTTTTTCTTCCCCATTTTCGTTCAACCCTAAAATCTGCCTGAAAAACAGTGTCTGATGCCCTGAGGATCATTGGAGGACAAGTTGCCCGTCAAGGTCAGTTTCCATACCTTGTCTCCTTGCAGTTGGACGGGCAACACTTTTGCGGTGGCTCAATCTACGATGAGTTTAACGTAGTCACTGCAGCTCATTGTTGTGAAGAGGCTGAGATCAGAAAGGCCAGAAAATTTGAGGCTATTGGAGGCGAATTGAACCTGAAAAACAGGAGTGGACTCGAGCAAACTGTCCAGGTTAACAACATCTCGATTCACCCTGATTGGATCATGAACGAGGACCCGAGGGTTCACTTTGCCAATGATATATGTGTCTTGCATTTGTCAAACGATGGCTTTTCGTTTAATGACAACGTTAAAACTGTCAGGCTTTCCACCAAAGTCCCTGCAACCGGATCTAAATGCTCGATTGCTGGATGGGGTTTTAAAAAGGTCCGTTTTTCTGCAATAAGCTTGGTCATGTTTAACTACTGTGTCTGTATAGGAACATGGCAAAGTCTCAGATGATTTGATGTGGCTGGAGCTTCCGGCTTTGGCGGATTCTGACTGCGACCTTTACGGCCTTAATTATGTCAAAGACAAAATGTTGTGTGCTGGATATACGAAGGTGAGTTTACTATGTAGTACTTCCTCGATTACAAAAAAAGTATCTGGTATTACATACGAATTACTATTAATCGACATTTTTTTTATTTCGGGAAAATGCAACTTTAATATTACCAAAAATGAGAAAGCTTGTTTCAAGGGGGCAGTCTGAAATGCTTGAATGTGTCTTGAACCAATCCAAAAATGTCTGCAGAGGGTTTATTTGACGCAGAAAAGAAGCAGTTCAAAAACCTTCCAGAAATTGCGAGTTCTTATCCAGTATGTTCTGGTCACATCCAAAATGGCTCCAAATGTCCGGATTCGATGACTTCTTATACCTTTTTGCTTTCAAAACATCCTCCAAAACGATGCGTTCATGTCCCTGGATTCTGGAGTTCATCGTATTTTTTTCGAAACTGAATTGCGATCTCCCGAAAAAATACGTAAAGCAGAAAAAAAAACATTTTTTCCTTTGATTTGCACACTTTTCGCCAATAACGTGCTTTTTGCTACTCGACTGCCTTTTGTAAATCGCCGATTACTCTTAAGCGGTACGTTTTGGACAGGAGTTTGTTATATATGAAATGCTACCAGATAATTGAAGTTTAATTGTTATTTAAGTTGTATGACTGTATCTCACACCCCCTGATCTTTAATTCGTCGGCAAAGTCAAACCGGATATTTTTATTGCAAAGGAGTACTCTTTTAAAAAAAATGATGAGTCATTGCGTCTTGTTTAAATGTTACTAGGGAGGTAAAGACAGTTGTTCAGGAGATAGCGGAGGTCCTATGGTTTGTAACGGTGGATTAGTTGGAGCAGTCAGCTTTGGATATGGATGTGGAAAACCCAATTTTCCAGGGGTTTATGCTAGTGTGCCTTACTATGCTGATTGGATCAATTCTGTCATTTACGAGGAACAACCCAACGCAGCAGCTGGCAAAACAAACACGAATCAAGCTCTCCATGCAATCTTTGTGGTCTTGACGACAGTCCTCCGATATCTATAGTAGCATTGCTACCTTGCGGAAGGAAACACAAGAGCTGCACAGCGAAAATACATACATTATGCATACTACTACCTCCATCCTGCAAATCTGATCCCACGCTACATGAATGGTTTGATTTCTATGCCTCTCTGATGTTTTATAAAATGAGACACTTTGGACGACGAATTTTCTTAAATTCATGACAAATCTTGGTCAAACATTCTTGATTTCCCTTGTGGATTAATCAGTTTAGATATGCAACAAAAGCTACTATATGTATTCTTGTAATTTTTCGAAATTTCAGTCCTAAATTTTTTTGAAAATATCTCAATACCTGTTGGTTTTCTGGAAAAAGCTTTGAAGACATGTTTCGTAGCAAATTTACCCAGCTTTTAGGAAAACTTTGAATTATTAAAATCAGTTGCATATTGCCAGAATTATTACATAATTATTACATGAACATTGAACAATCAAAGAAGTCTTCAAAGTTGTACTGTAGTAAGTTAGACATACTATATATATCATAGGTGAGCAAGGGGGGGGGGGTCAGGGGGGGTCTACCCCGTCTGAAAAAATTTTTATGACCCCCTCTAAGATTCAAAATGACCCCCACCCCCTCAGAAATGGCTTTTGACCCCCTATAAGATTTTGAGCTGGCGACGTTTGCTTTTTTTAGAAAAGACATAAAAAAATTTGCCCAGAAAAACAAATTTCGCCGGCTTACGCCGGCACCAGTTCTTGGCCAAAGAGGGCCAAAACAGCCATAAAATTTTTAGCGTGGGACCCCCCTGACCCCCTCTGTTTTAATTTTTTATGACACCCCTCTAGCAAAAAAATATTTTGACCCCCTCTAGAAATGACGACCTTGCTCACCTATGAATTATATATCACTGATAGTATATTATATCAGTGGTTTCTCCAAGAGCTTTCACTTGTCTGTGATGAGAATTAACGTCGAGTATTTTGATAACGATGTTGACTCGCTAAGTAAAAATAATATAATGCTGTTACTGACCAAGAACTGCTACTTCGAGTGTTGTTGCACTCTTGTAGAAAGCCGTATGAAGACGCAGTACGTAACATTCAAAAGAAATAGTTGAGGAATGTGTATCAATTTGATCCCTGTATACGTAAGTAGTAGATTAATTACAAGGTTTCGAACTTGATTCACGATTACGTTAAAAGTTCCAAGAAACTAAGTACTAATATCGTCATTTGACCCGTAACAGTCAATGCGTAACCAGGATCTTGTGTTTAGACTTAGACTTTAATATTCAAGTCTCTTTTGAACAACAACGCCATTGGATGAGGGTCAATCCGACCGTGAACTGCTTGACAGTGATCAATCAAAGATTGAAATACGATTCCAAATCATGATCATGAATCCGTTTGGATAATATTTGTTCACGTGATTTAAAGTTGTTGTGTATTCTTTAAAAGTAAAACAGTCAGAGAGTACATACCTTAGTCTGACCTGAAAAACGCTTAAACCCTCGAAAGAATGTCGACATTTTATAGGCCTATATTATGTAGGTGCAGTGTAGCAATTCCCCCCCAAAAAAGCGCCCTCTTTCGAAGCATCTTTTCAACGTCAAAAGTGATGCGCAAAACATTGAGTGAGAGAAGGAAGGGCACATTTTTTAGGCCGGTTTCTTCATCCTTTAAAGTACAGCAAGCATATTTTCTGTTGGATTGTCTGTATTATGCAACCAGCGGTACTAAATTGAGTAGTAGTTGTAATAGGTTGCTCAAGTCATATTTCGTGAGAGGTTATCGTCACTACTGGTGGTCGTATACCCTTTGGCTAGCCCCCATGCGCACCTTCGCCGACACCGCCGGTAGTTTGTTTTCGGGCGCGTGCATATTTTTGAGATGCCACCACCAACAGAACGACCGCTTGTGACCACTTACGCGCGCTCGTTCACCCCGGGCCCAGTGGCAGTCCCGCAAGTGTCTTGACCAGACCGTCAAAAATTCCTCGTTAACTTGTTAAAAGTGAGTATAAATATTTTTTCTAAATTCTTTATAATATATAAGCAAAGGCTGTGCCAAGGCCGCGCAAGCCGCAGGCCCAGGGTATTTCGTAGAAAGCCGAGCTAAGCCTACGTTCCTTCTTTTTTTCCCTCACATTGGCTAGCTTTTCTTTACCCCCTCTCTTCGTACGCGAGGGGCACAAGATATTAGTGCGTTTTGCAATCTAATCGTCAATTCCGAACAAAGTCTACGACAGACAACAGTATTTTAAGTGTTTGACCGTGTTTCCGGACATCCAACGAGAGCAACAACAGGTAGTGTAATTCGGCTAAAACCTTTAAGAGTTCGTTGCCCCCTCGCCGAAAGGTCGCAAAAAATTTGTGTCAAAAGCAGCCTCTTTGTTTACTTCTCAAAGGTTTTAAAGGCCTCAAAAATCACGATTCCGGACGTTTTTGGGCTTACAAAAGCCTCAGTCTGGATGACAGGTTAAGAGAAAGCCATATGCTTGCCTTGCATTTTCTCTGTTGCATAATTAGACTCTGTTTTTGGCCGGAAGGGAAAGGGGGGCGACCGGCAAAAAGTCAACACAGAGAGATGGAAGCTTTTTGGAAGGAACAAGGTTGGCACTTTGAACGAAAGAGGTAAAAAACCGGTTCTGGGGCACAAAAAATCAACATCTTTTTTCCACAAAAAATGCACTGGAATTTCACAATTGTGAATGCCAAATGCATATGGCAAGGTAGTGTAACGATGCCTGTGCGTCCATGGCAACCATTGCCGCTGGTAGAACCCATTCTAAATGGAGTTTCTAGGGAGAGAAAATCGCTGATTCTAGGAAACTTTTTTGAATAGAATAAAAATGATTGAAACCAACGCTGCATGCATTTTAAGTGAGGGAAAATGTGAGGTTTTTTTTCGCAGATGGTCGAACTGGTTTTCTATCAAAGTCTTAAAAAAGTAACAATTCTTTGGAACTTCGTAAATGCTACACTCAAAACCTTCTAATTTGATTGGGTTTTTCAATGACCATATCATGAACCAGTTTTTGGGTTACAAAATTTTATTTATGAAAATTTTTTTGTTACATCATTTTTTTTGACGGACATTATCATCAAACTTGCATAACTTTTAGCCCCACCAAAAATATAATTACAGTTATATGAAAATCAGACAAAATCTTAAGCAGTTTTGACTGTAGACGTGATCATTAGTAGGCCCATTGAGGCCCACCTTTTAGTTGACAAAAAAAGTTGCTGTTAATCATATTTACAAACTTAAAAAAAGGATGGTTGACGTTTTGTTTGCTCAAGAAATGGCTGCCACTTTCTTCTCTCGAAATAAACATCGTTAGTGCGTAGAAAGGCTGCTACTAAAGCCAAGGTTATCGTCAAGGTCATCATCCTTTAAAGGCTACGCTTCGATGAATGAAAGGCTTTTATTCTACTCTAAGGCTCTACTTTAAGTGATTGTAAACTAGATTTGTAGTGGTTTAAAATTGACCTTTTTTGGTACTGTTTTTAGTAGGTTAAACTGATAATATTTTGGGATAAACAAAAAGCCTTTTTTTCGCCAGATGTTGGCAGTATGGACTCTTCTTCTTCCTTCTAAAAGAGTTACTTTTGAAATATGGATGCTCACGTGTCCTAAACACGTGAATTTTTGGAATCCCTTTTCCTTGCGGCCGAAGGGGTAGCGGCGCCTTTGGTTTTTGTTACCTGCCCC